>CABFOS010039054.1:0-14140 GCA_900660315.1 Diretmoides pauciradiatus
GTACAGTGCATCCACATTTGCAGACCAGTCCAGCTTGTGGTCCAGGTGCACACCTAAGTATTTATAGGTCTGCACCACCTCAATGTTCTTGCCCCGGAGGTTGACTGGTTGCAGGGGTGGCTTAGTCCTGCGGAAGTCCACGACCATCTCCTTGGTCTTGGACGTATTCAGAAGGAGGCCATTCTGCTCACTCTAGTCGCTGAAGGCTCCTGCCAGGTCCCTGTACTCTCCCTCCTGCCCCCTCTGCACACATGCCACAATAGCTGTGTCATCAGAATATTTCTGTATGTGGCAGGTCTCGGAGTTGTAGTTAAAGTCTGATGTGTACAGAGTGAACAGGTATGGAGCGAGAACAGTTCCCTGCGGAGCACCAGTACTGCTCATCACCGTCCCAGAGACACAGTTCCCCATCCTGACGAACTGCGGTCGTCCTGTCAGGTAGTCCGTGATCCAGGCCGTGGCAGAGGGATCCACTCCCATCTGTCCAAGCTTCTCTCTCAATAAGAGAGGCTGGATGAAAAATCGGTAAAAATGTTATTACAATAAGGAAGTAAGGACATTTTATTACATTATTGGTCAAGTTATGACATTATTGGGTTTTATTACGTTTTTTTAAATTGCATTTCCAGGAAATTATTACATTATCGGGTGCTACAATTTCCAAACACAAGCGCAGCGGGGGTCCTATGTCCTATGTCCCATGTCTCCTTCCAAAGTGTCCTTGCCTCCTTGCCTCCTCGCCTCCTCGCTCCTTTAAGAGACGCTCTGCATGATGAGCCAATGATTAAAGCCTCGGGTTGTAATTGTAACACCAGGAAGAAGCGAAGGGGATAATACAGAGGTCCCAGCAGCAGCAGCGGCAGCAGCAGCAGCAGCCAGCACCATGGCCAGCGCCTCTTCCCGGGACACCGGGGCTTTCCTCGCAGGCTCGCTCGCATTTATATGCAAAGCGACGTGTGGAAAGTGATGAGGGGGAAACTCGAAGCTGGAGGAAAACATTAGGCCTGAAAACAGCCCCGTTCAGCCGTTCAGCCTCGTTACAGCGGGCTTTCCATTAACGAGATATGCGATACACCTGCGCTTTTTCTTCTTCTTCTTCTTCTCTTTGTCCTGACGTCACCCTGACGTCACCCCCCATCGCCTTTTGTTGAGCTCGTGACTACTTTGCTTACTTCTCCCCGCGCGCTGTCTTCGTTGTATTACTAATATCCCGCCTTTTTGTTAACCCCCACACACAAAAACGCGATATTGTGAGGGGAAACCCAACTGTGTTTGACGTCCACTGTTGTTGACATCTTAATCACCTCAATTTGCAGTACTTCCCACCTGGAGAAAGTTTTCTGCCATTTCCCCTAGCTATGCTTTATCAATGTGAGAGACCACGACGACAAAACGTGAATCAGAGGACGAAGGTAACTGTTGTTGTTTTAATGGGGGCTGGCCACTGCAATACTACTACTACTAAAACCGAAACAAAACAGTAACTCCTTCCACTATTCGCTGAGGAAGTAACAGTACCGCGTTACTCAGAGTAACGCGTTACCCCCTCCGGCGCTGCCTCCTATCTACGTCTGGCGCTTTGTCTACGCATCCATGTGGGTTTTCCTTTCGCAGTCTCGGCGTTGAGCCTCACAGCCATTGGCCTCAGAGAGCATCCGTCTTCCCTTCACAACAATAGACCCTCTCACACACACACACACACACACACACGCTGCTTTCGAGGAGCGACGGTGAAATGTTGGTTGAACTGCGGCTCACCGAGTCCTCTCTATCCAGCGTCAGGTCGGCGAGGAGCGCGGTGGAGCCTCTGGTGTGCGCTCTCTCTCCCTCTCTCTCCCTCTCTTCCTCTCCCAGGGACGCGTCGGAGTTGAAATAAGGGGATAAGGAAGGGAAAAAAGAAAGCAGGAGGTGGGAGATTTATTATGAGGATGACTGACTGGTGACAAAGAAAAAAAGGGGAGCCCCCTCTGGCTTCGGTTGTCACCCACGAGAACTTGATAGAAGGCGGTTTTGGGGGGACTGGCTTGCTCTTTATTTGGACAGCCAAATATTTTTTAATTTTTTGTGCGTGTGTGGAGGGGAATCATGCCGGTCCGGAGGGGTCATGTTGCGCCACAAAACACCTTTCTGGGAATAATTATTCGGAAATTCGAAGGACAAAGTGAGTATTTTTCCCCCTGGTGTTCAGTGTTGTGCTGCCTTGTTTGGCTTTGTGTCCTGCTGCATTCAGAGAACAAGTATTGAATCAATAGGAAACAATGTTATGCATCTTTACTATCAAGCAAGGTCCCAATTTAGTTGATGGCAACAATGCAAATAGGCTACTTGCTATCTCCAGTGATTTTTGTGTTAATTATGTGAAGTTATGTGTCTGAAAGGGTCATAAGTTAATATTCTGATGACTTATGTTCAGCACCAGGTCTGTTTTGTAGTGCTGTAACCTCTTGATAGTCCCCTTTTGCCCTAATGGCTGTTGGTGTAGTAAAAAAAATGGATTAAGTGATTTAAATATTTCGATATATAGAAATAACTACATCAACCTTACTGATTAAATCCTTCAGTTATGTTTTGTTTTCATAGATCATTCATTATCAGTGTTGCATCGCTCCACAACTCTCTGTAGACCTATTGGATAAAGCAACCACCTTCAGTTGTGCAGCGTACCTATAATTCTGCTTTTTACACCTGAACATGTAAAGATTTTTTTCTTTTTTCACATATTATTTCCTTTGTTTATATATCAATATCAAACAGCACCTTAAACATAGAATGAGAAGTAATTTAGCCTTTGTAATCAATATTATTGTAAATTGACTCAGCATATTGACCAGCTCTTGTGCGCAGCAATTCAGCCTGCTTATGAAGTTTCATTTTACATAGCAGGGAACAGCTGAGCACCTATATTTAGGGATGTAGTGGAGTAAACACATGTAAACTCAATATCCTCACCTCTTTATTTATGAAATAATATTATATATGTACCACTATGTGTGTGTATATATATTTGTTTCTGAAAATGTATTTATTTATTTATTTACGTACCAAATGTGTATTTGCCACAACATGGCTACAGTGTATTAATCTTCCTTGCATTCTTCTTTATTCTGCCTATGAACAAATTAACTTTCTCCTACCCTCCCCAACCCTCCAATTAACAACATTTGCCTCTCCTCCTTCACAGACAAGAAATTCATCATAGCCAATGCCCGGGTGCAGAACTGCGCTATTATCTACTGTAATGACGGCTTCTGTGAGATGACGGGCTTCTCCAGGCCGGACGTCATGCAGAAGCCGTGCACTTGCGACTTCCTGCACGGCGAGTTCACTAGCCGGCACGCCGTGGCCCAGGTGGCCCAGGCGCTGCTGGGGTCAGAGGAGCGCAAGGTGGAGATCACCTACCACCGCAAGGATGGTGAGTGCTGTGGGCAGGGGTCACTCTGTGTGGCGGAGGTGGTATGTATGTACTACATGACATGAAACCATTGCACAAGTCCCAGTTTTCACTGTATGCATGCTGAACTACTGCTGCACTTTGGCTGCATCCTCAAGAGGAATTGTTTGGAAATGTCAAGTTTTGCTCTCTTTTCTGCCACCAGAATTACAAGGAATAGCCCGGTAACTAGTTGGATGAGAGACTTATAATGTTATAGTGTTATAATATACAATGTCTTGCAATGCCAGCACTTTTAATGCAGAATGGGTGCAGGGAGAATGTGTGAAGGGTGACTTTTACAAGGCCTGCCACTGCCGGTGCGCAGTGAGTAATTTTTAGTTCCTTGTGTTCTCTCTGTGGAGCATTTGCAGCAGCCTAGCATCACGGAGATCACCCATTCGGAGGCCTGGAGGGGTAATAGCAGCTGTGAATGTTTCCTTCATTGTAAAGTCCAGTTCTGAAGTGATGCAGTTGCTGGGTGGCTTGGAAAGCTGTTCATTAGTCTGTACAGCATTGAGCAGGCTGGGTAGGATGTAGCTCACTTCCCTAAAGAATAACGTGGAGAGACTGAGGTGTTTGGTTTCACTGTTTGGCCTCTCCTCTGTGTTTTTTGTTCTCGTCATTTCCAAAAGATTAGCAATGCCACTATATGCTTTTAAATGTACAGCCAGGTGGCAAATGCTTGGTAAATGTTAACACTGAACAACTTGACAATCCTCTGTAGCTGTCTGTATTACTGTAGCTAGTATAGTATAATCTATGGGCTGGCATATGCTGCTCATGAATACTGCACTCAGATCATGACTTGGTATGACAGCTGGTATTGTTTTGATGCCTTACAAGGCAAGCTCCAGAGTGAAAGTTTAAACCAGCCGTATCAACTATCCCAGTTCAGGACGAGTCCATGCGGTGACCTCTAACAATGACATATGTATCCAGATGATTAAGCCTCCTTGCATAACAGTTAAGGTGTAATCACTGGGCTTGGGGTTTCACTATGGCAGAGATGGGGCTTAATAGTTTAATAAGACCTGGCTGGGGATCACCATTGAACAGGTCACACAATCATATAAAATATATTATGGTTTAAGAGGAAACTGTAAACTGGTAGATAAGGGTCCTAATCTGGAGGAAGGGTTAAAGTTTATGTCGGGTTACAAACCGTGGATAGAGAAACAGCATGGCATCCGCAAGGAAACAGCATTTCGATAGTGTAGTGTTTCCGTAATGTAATTTGAAACAGGGTGTCGGGGTGGGACTGTTAAAACGTAGGTGGGAACGTGGACCATAACAACTCAGAGCTTTGCCCATAATCTTTATTCTTCAAAAAACCGATCAATTCCAGCCACCAATGCTGAACCCATGAGCACCTAAAAATGCACCACCATACCACGTTGCCACTCGTGTCTCTTTTGAAAGCCGTAAAGCTGCAGGTTTTATGTGATAGGAGGTGCGGGGGGGTTCTTCAAAAAGACTGTCAATATGTTGCTTTTAGCCTACATGGTCTCTACTGGACCTTGGCTCCCTCCCATTTGGGTCCCACCGACCCAAATGTTTCCATTGACCACAGCTTGATCCGTTCTATAAATATCATAACACTCCCCCTGTATGTTCCCAGTGCTTGAGATGAGTTTGCTCTTGCGCTTGTCTTGGGTCTTGTATGACTTATGAAGGGAAAAAACTGCCCCTTAACACGTCTTGATGCCTCTCCATGGTGTACTCTCCGTCGAGCTGGGGGTTCCATCTGCATTGATCCGCTGAGCAAACAGTATTAATGAGGACACAAATACCTTCATGTTGCATTGATCTTCAAAACTAGCGTGTTGGGAGAGGGGAAATCAATGACGGCCAAGCGCCCTCCCTCTACCAGCTGGTCCCCACAAGACTTGGATAAAAGGAGCTGGAGGGCTTCTGACTGTCGGACCCTGCATTGAAGGGAAAGGCCTCATTACCATGCTGCGTCCCGTGGCTCTAATTACCTCTGTGTTTTCCTCTTGTGTCCTCTCTAGGGACGGTCATGCAACTCTTTCAACCAAGCAAACCGATCTTTTAATCACCTTTTTTTAATTATATGGGAGCTTAGATTAATTTTAGCTGCAACATCTTCTGCAGATCTGCTCTGATCTAAAGCCTCAGTCAGGTCTCCGTCCTCCTTTCACGCCCCAACACCACCGCCTGTCTCATGCATTGGAATTCGAGGGGAAATGTGATTGCGGCTGATTGCTCTTCTCATGGTGGGCCATTGGGGTTTTTGCGAAGGCAATCTTCTCCTTTTTAATCCTGTCCTCCAGGGTCCACAGAAACGCCTCACTGCCTGTCCTTTACGTGAAAGATATTCGGCACATCAGCAGATTCTTAATGCTTTATGATTTACGCCTCTGGTGAAGCACTGGTCCTTTTTTCCCTTCTAGCGCATCCCTGTGACCTCTACGTCGCTGTGTGTGTCATTTTGGTGGGAGACGTTTACTTGAGACCACTGTACATGACATTAAGTTCACCTCGCCTGCTTCAAGTCTAATCTCTTACGCCTGGGACATGCTTTTTTCATGGTGGGCTTTGCCATTTTGAATTTGTCCGAAGCCATCCCTCTCAACCTCCTCTTTCCTCCTCTTTGCATTGCTATGTTCCACATTAAGCGTTACGATTCAAGATTCAAGATTCAATAGCCTTTATTACATAACCCATACAAGTATAAGTCAGTAAAATTCCTATGTTCTGGCTCCTCGACTTTGCAGCAATAACAATAATGCGTTACTGTATTACGCTGACATAGCCTATGTTATAAGTATGAAGGGATTGTTGTAAGTCTTCTTGTATTCTTGAGTATTCTGAACTTAAGTAATTAACAGTTAACTCAGTTGCCTCATGTAATGTGAATCAAGAAATTTTTTTTAAATTTTTTTTATGAATTATACATATATTGGCCCCAACACCTTAAAATTCACACTAACACATTTCTACAATGTTACTCCGGTTCTTAAGCAATGGAAAAAATGAACCTGTGCCAGTGTAAGAGAACAAGAGAATCCTGCGGTAATCACTATGCATTATGTAGTGTGTGTGTAAGACATACAAACAGGTGTGCGTATTTGTGTTTGTGTGTGTGTGTGTGCATGTTCGTGTGTGTGTGTGTGTTGTATTCAAGACAGAGAAGCAATTCTGCCTGTGTGTGTTTTTGTGTATCTGTATCTTTGTGTGACTTTGCACAGATTAGACAATGCACATCTCCCTATCGCCTGTGCCACACTCAGCCTGCCTGCCAACAATGTCTTGTTTCATTGAATTTCACCTAATTAAGAGAGAGACCAAACTCTTGTCTGATAAATGTATACACACCACACAGACACACAAATTAGTATTCATTGCAAATACAAACTTTCTCTCTCCTCTAATGTCTCTTGAAAATCTTGGCAGTTAGATGAGATTCTAACAAATCAGAACAGCCACTTGTGTTTACCCTTTCACTTTATGTCTGGTTTTGTAGATACAGTTGTTTGAAGGTGTGGGAACACAGGAGGTGTCATTATTTCATGTATTCTAGAGGAATAACCTTGTAAAATCTGACTGATAGCCACTGATCAGTCTCTGGCATCGTCCTTGAGGGATCTTCTCCCACAGAACTCAATGAGGTTTGAGGTCGTCTCACATGAACAGCCACTTCAGGTCCTGACAAAACATCTCTACTGGGTTTAGGTCAGGACTTTGACATGGCCAATCCAAAACATTTAACTTCTTTGGTGGATTTGTTTGAATGTTTAGGATCACAGTCTTGAACAGCCACTTTCAGCCCAGCTGTAGCTCTCTGACTGATGGACTGATGTTCTGTTCATGACTTCTCTTGGTTCCCTTAATGATGTCGAGTTGTCCAGATCCACCGTGCTTCACCGTAGGGATACGGTTAATTTGGTGATGGGCAGTTTTGGGTTGTCGCCAAACATTTCAGTATTGGATTCGTCTGTCCAGAAATCTTCAGGTTGGTCCAGGGGGTTTCTGGCAAACTGAAGACAAGCAGCTTTGTGCTTTAGACAGCAGAAGCTTCTACCTGGCTACCCTTGCATGAAAGGGTTTGTTTTATGTGTGCAAACTGTGCCTGTAATGTGTTGTAATCATAGGGGAAATAAATCACTGCAAGCAGGGTGGTTAAGGTGATTTGCATACAGTAGAAGAGTCAACATCAAATCCAGACTGGCTGAACTGGCTGCAAACATGAACACACACAGCAAACAATAAGAAGGAGTAAGTGTGCACATACCAGGTCTTCCAAAATAGTTCTTGGCAATGGTGTAAGTGTGTAGCAGCTGTCTAACAAGAATGTAAAATCTAAGGCTTTTACCATGGAGATCAGATCTACAGTCTGTAGCACTCTCGCTGTATTGCTCACCCTGAGAACCTTCTCATATTTGATGATACTGCAACTCTGTGCTTCTCAATTGCCTCTCCATGCTTCTCACAGAGACCAGTTGCATAGACCCTTAGTACCATTCATGGGGTTTGATTAGGAGAAATACATTATCGTTAGTCATGACTAATCGAGTCGCCTCTTTTCCTTCCCTTTAAAAGCAGTGCACTCTCCGCCACGATGTTGTGGTGGAAGAAAACTGAGTGGTTGTGGGCAGAGTGGCTGCCACAAAAGTTTCTCCCAAGAGGGAACTGATGTCGTTGTCCTTGTGCAGGAGATTCAGAATTGCCACAAGCAAATATACGGCAAAGCAACAACAGAACCCAATGTGCAAGGCTCCATAGCTACCTGAACATAATGATATGACCATGGTTATTTGCCTGAAGCGACTTGAGTTTGATTGAATGACACTGGAGCACAGAGAATGGAAACCAATTCTTGTAGATTTGCTGCTGTGCAAACAAGATATGCTGTTTCGCCTGGAGTCTCTCTTTGGTATTCCTGGGTTTAGCTGTCGAGGAGAGCATACAGCTTGTGTCTGACAGACGTATGAATGGGGGGGGGGCGTAAGATGAGGAAGGAAGACAGAGAAATTGAGAGGTTGAGAGCGAAAGGAGACAGTGACTTCAAAGAATAAGAGGAGACAAAATGAGGGACATAAAGGGGGAGCGTGGGGGTGTGGGGAGGAGTGATCAATGAAAAATGTGTGCGTCTGTGATGGAGTGAGTAAGCAAGAGAGAGAAAGGGAGTGAGCGAGTGAATGAGAGAGAGAAAAAAAAAATCCCGGTGCTGCTGAATATCGGATGACTGCTTCCATTCCAGGAACGCCCTTTTGAATCCAATCCAGCAGCTTGAGAGCTGGTTGAATTATGGATGGCCCTAGTTCTGCCTACAAGGCAAGACAAGGCAGCCAGAGAACCCTCCACCACCTTCTGCGTGTCTCTCCAGAAAGGGGGAGGGAGGGAGGGGGGTTCCACATCACGACAATGCAGACTGTGACACACAATTTGGCCAATTAAGGGAAAGTCTACTAAATTGACAAGTGTAAACCTTTGGGCATTTATTGTAACGTCCTGTGTGGCAGAACCCAGCCTACTCCATCTAGGTTGAAATAAATTATTTGCAACACAGGTCTGCTCCCTTTGAGTATAGGGCTGACCATCTAGGTCTCATCATTTCTCATCTGGAGTGCAAGAGCGAGCAACGCAGCTGTAATGAACAAGCCCCCCATTCTCAGTCTTAAAGGTAATAGATAGCAGGTGACATAGACTAATATCTGTCTGCAGGGAGGCCTTCGATTTCCGCTACATTCATGCCTCACAGTGGTTCTCGTTTATAATGAGTCTCTTCGATGGCTTCCCTGGACTGTCAGGAAGAGGCAGAATTACACTGGTCATTTACAGGAAAGGGGGTTTGCAGTTAGTGCCCCTGACCCGTGAGATTTAAAACAAACAAACGTAAGTACAGTATGTCTTGGTTTAAGCACAGAAACTGTGTAGAGACACACTCTTGCTATGCATTTCAATTGTACTCGTCACCTATGCATTTTTTCACCTCTTGCCTATCATGCCCCCCACTTCCCCATCTCTAGAAGAAAATAGTCTTGTCGGTGCAGTACAGCATAGTGTTGTCCTGGCAACCGTTGGAGGAGCAATGATATGTCATTGTAACTCTCAAATTCATCCTGGCGTGTCTGGCTATAGGGCATAAAGCCGGGGAAGAGAGGACACCGCTGGGAGCCATTCACTGGATGCTTTTGTTGGCATCAAAATTAGAATCGGTACAAGTCACATAAAGCAATTTGTCCTGGTGATGATGGTGAAGAGACATATTGACTTCCACATCTTCATACTACATTCTGACACGCAGTATAAGGATGAGTGAATCACAAATATACTGCAGAGACAATACAAGGCTACATTTCACATAGACATTCATTGTTTACTGACAAATGACTTGACGACTCGTTGATACTTCACTACAAGATCACTTTGGAAAATTACAAATAGACATAGAAAGATTAAGTTTCTTCACCGAATGCAGAACAGCTCAGAAATTGGTATACAAGTAAAGTTAGGTAAGGCTGCCCAAACTGTCACCTAGACGCTTCGGTTTGACAATGATGTGTTTTTTAAAGTGAAGGGAACCAAAACCATTACAATCCTCTTGGCTTTTATCTCTATTTAATAGGATCCATTCTGTATCAGTGTGTAGCTTCCACAGCAAAAACAAGTGTTGATGATGACTTGGAAAAGAGAATTAAAGAAAAGTAATCCTTACCGTCTATTTCCATGCCCTTCACGTATGATGTACATTAGTAGAAAGTCATCTGAGGTGTTTAATACATAGTCAAAACTCTACCGTTCCCTTATACAGCTCATAGGTCAGCGCCAAGCCAATGCCTAAATAATTCAACATCTTTTATATAGACAATCTACTGCATGTATCATTACTCATAAATTTAATTCCACTGCATATAATTCTTCTGCATAAATCACAGTAAAGGTGTTGACACATAGGCCTAGTTAATTCAGAATGAAGGTAATGATTCAGACGTTAGCCTTCAACGTTTGCAGAAAATGCTTGGCAGTGAAAGGCAAACAAAAACTCACCGGTGTTGATTTATTTTACACTATTTCCACAGTCAGTGTGCGAGCAGGAACATTAATATATCATAGACTTTGTAGATAAAAGATGCAGAGAACTTCACTAACACACATTCATTCACAAAACTTTTCGGAAATTTCTCGTATGCTGTATATGTGTGTACAAAAATACCAACATGGGATTCATGAAACGTGCGGGAAGCCTCGATTTATTCGGAGAACAGGTGTATGCCAAACATTTGTAAATTGGATTCCCGATTTGCATAGCTAAACGCCCTCAACACCATAAAAGGCTGCAGATTGAAGGGTCGTGTGCATTAAACCGGCCGAAAGGGGGGGAAAAGAGGAACTGCAGAGTCTGAAATGGAAATGCTGCACTCATGAAAAAAACAGCAGAGTTTTCAGAAGAATAATCAGCGGAGTCACAAGAACTGATAAAAGTAAATGGCAAGAAATGAATAATGCTGTTTCAGCAGAAACGCACACCGTTGCGGAGGTAAAAAAGAAATGGTTCGATATGAAATTAGATTGCAAAAAAGTCGGAGTAGGCCCATATTATCAGCCACCGGAGGGCGGCAGGACACTGTGGTGCTACCAGACACGAATCAGAGGATCCATCCCATAATAGGATGGCCCTTTCTCAATACACAAGTACTGAAGTATGTGCTCATGTGCTTGGGAGGAACGTACTTGCTAGTCATGCTTGGAAGTATGAACTCTCAAGGTTACGAGCGCTGTTGACGGTTTGAGACGAAGCGGACTTGCCGGTGACCAGCAGCTCGCCCTACTTCAGTTGTCCCTCGATTTAAGTTAAAATGTTACATTACTCAGAATGTAATGACAAAACGGTATGAAAATTAAAAATATATATTTTACAGTTGTGGGACTGTCTTTCCTCTGCCATCGTGTATAGTCTCTGCTCTCCATAAGTTGTCTGTGTAACTGTGGGACCAGAGGGTCTGTGCGCACTGACCAGAGTGTTCAAAAGTGCTAAATAAATGTTTTCATAGTTTTGTAATTGATTTATTCTTTGAAAAGCATGAATATTAATTTATGCAATTGCAATGCCTTGACTTTTGTGAGGTAAATACACACAGAGTCACAGCCACAACAGCAATGGTACAAAAGAATTGGCATAAATAACTTAATTAATTAATTAACTAATTTCTGTGTTTTGGCCAAGTGTTTCCTCATTTTCGGTTTTGGTTTCGGCCAAGAATTTTCATTTTGGTGCATCCCTAAAAAATCTTAGCGATAGTCTTATTTGTTTATACTAATTCAATTCATTCATTCATGCAGTAGCGATTTATGAATGCTACATGCAGCATCTTGAATTCCCCTAATTTGCTTTATACGATTTGTCTTTGCTTTATCCTTATATTCTGTGCTGCCTGCCGCAGCAACATTGCATTTCCCGACAGGGATCATTAAATTCTGTCTTTTCCTAGGCTGGCATGTCTTATATCTGCTGCATGTCTAAAGCCTCTTTGAATCATCTCGAGCTCCTGGGATGGAGGTCCGACTTTGTGCTTGTGATCTCATTGTGAAGTGGAAGCCTCAAGAGCCGCCTTGTCTGCGCCTGGTGTTCCCTGGCCATACACAGCCATGCCACAGATTGGTGCCTGTGTGGTGTGAGTACGCAGTGAATGTATGTGGTTGATTGCACGTGTGTGTGTGTGTGTGTGTGTGTGTGTGCGTGCAATCTGTTGGATATGCCCCAAGGAGAGTTCGAGGCAACCAAGCATGAGACTGCCGTCACTTCTTCTTAAGTCAAGACAGTGCTGGACACCTGTGCCATCTCCAGTTAGATTGCTCCATCTCATCCACCTCTTCACCACCATCCAGTGGCAACGCTGGAGGCCTGATCTAATGGAAGCTGGCAGTTTAATAACTTGACAAGCAGACACCAGAATCAACCAACCATGCATGTTGGCCCACATGAACACACAAAACGGAATTCATTTCTGGTAGAAAAAGTACAAAATCCCATATTGATTCTAAAGCGCGACAGAAGTACGTACGTTTGTGTTTTTGTTACAGTAATGCATGGTAGGTGTTTGCTATTTGATCATGTAGAAGACTGGTGACAGTTTAATCCAGGGACAGCACCACGCTCCGCCCAGCACCACCACAGTCATCTGCTGTCGGCCACCGAGCAGCTACACTGGAGCATTTGGGGGTTAAGTGCCTTGCTCAAGGGCACCTTAACAATGGAGCATAATTCATTCACTTTCTCCACCCACATCTTCCTAGCTGGTCTGGGAATTCAAACTGGCAACCTTTCAGCCAGCAGCGTGCTTGTCTAACCTCCAGGGTACTGCTTGTTTATTTAGTTTGCTACGGTCTGGACTTGGCATCGCCTCAAAACCACCACAGTGCACTAAATACTGAACAGAGAAAACTGTTTGTGCTAATAGTGTTGTTGTAGCGTGGCAGTAAATTGATCAAAGAGCTGATTTGCCAAAACCTGGAGTATTAATTTTTTTTAATTACATTTTGCTTGTTATGCAAGGAGCAGAGTTGACTGAGACAGGTGATGTGGTAAATATGAGGTAAACACAAAGCGGTGCTAAGCGGTGAAGCCGTCAGCTACGGACCTAGGAGGGCATGTCTGCTCACAGATGTCCTCACCACTTCCTCCCAGCATGCAATGGAGCGGAGACATCCCATCACCTACTTCCCCCTGTATATTTGCACTAAATACTTGGGTAAAACTTTATAATACAGCCCGCGTCTTACAGGGTAATGACCCGGTACTTACAGGGTAACTAGCACTTTATAATACATTTAGTGTAGGTCCGCGGTCCTACACTCTAAATGTACAGTAACAGCGGGGAGTGGGCTGGATTATTCAGTTGACGCTGTTGACACTGAAACAACGGGGACCTACACCGTAAGTTCCAGGAAGTTACCCTGTAATTACCTGGTAATTACCCTGTAAGACGCGGGCTGTATTATAAAGTGCTACCAATACTTGTTCTATCCATTTGTTTTATATTTATTTCTGTTTATACTATACATATTCAGTTCACACTGTTTATACAGTACTGTCAGGCTTGTTCATAGTGTACATACAGTATGTAGCGTATTCAGTTCACACTGTTTATACTGTCAGTATTGTTCATACTGTAAATATTTAGCATATCCATATCTAGCCCCCATTTATACTGTTTATTTCATATTTATCTCCACATTTGTATACACAATGTGCCTGCGTGGGTTTTCTCCAGGTACTCCGGTTTCCTCCCACCGTCCAAAGACATGCAGATTTGGGGCTAGGTGAATTGGGGAGTCCAAATTGCCCATAGGTGTGAGTGTGAGTGTGAATTGTCTGTCTCTGTGTTAGCCCTGGATTGACTGGCGTCCAGTCCAGGGTGTACCCTGCCTTCGCTCTATGACAGCTGGGATAGGCTCCAGCGCCCCCCGCGACCCTCTGTGGAGGATTAAGCGGTAGATAATGGATGGATGGATGGATTTGTATACACTTCTCTTTTTGCACTTTACTGCTGTTTGCACAGGTTAGATGCTAACTGCATTTCGTTGTCTCAGTACACGCACTACGTGTAGGAGCCACCTATGTATTTCTAATTAGTCCCTGCATTGTCACTTTCATGGTGGGCGTGTTCACCTGGACCTGGGCGGTAATGGTTATATGTGGTTGTATGCACCTGTTCATGTTGGGCATGTTGGCATTGACAGAGA
>CABFOS010039058.1:0-10768 GCA_900660315.1 Diretmoides pauciradiatus
TATGGAGCATTTCAAGTGAGTTCTCTCTTATTAACAAGCTGCTTGGGGTTCGAGAGCGTAACGTTTCAGATGAGCTGGTCTCGGCTAATCCCTCTCTCTCTCTCTCTCTCTCTCTCTCTCTCTCTCTCTCTCTCTCTCTCTCTCTCTCCCGTTGTTTCTTTCTCTCTCTCTCTCTCTCTCCCGTTGTTTCTTTCTTTCTCTCTGTCTATCCTTCTCGCCTAATGCTCTGCTCAACACTTGCTTAAGTTTACTTCACACTTTCCGCTTCTCCCCCCTAAGCCTTGAACCCATCAGAGCAGAATATAAATTGGCTAATGCCAAAATTAAAACCTTTGACTGTGTGCGTGTGTGTCGTATGTGTATTATATTTATTGTTGCTAGTGAAGTTGACAGCATATGATGTGAATTTGACTTACATGTACGTCTATTGCGTGCTCTTATATGCTAATACTGGAACCATTTTCTCTGTGTGTGTGTGTGTGTGTGTTTTTTTTGTGCCCAGTGGATCTTTATGCTGAATCTGTTGCCAGTCCTTCCCGTCATGCTGGAGCGGCTCTGCTCATTTTGTTTTACCTGAGAGTGCCTCTGAATATTAATGTGTCGTCCCTGTATTACCACCTAAAAGGCCTGCCAACTCTCTCAACATTTATCTACCTGCCTCTCACTCTCTTCCTTTCCTCCATCTCTCCCTCCACTACTCTTCACTCAATCTTTCCATCCCAAAGGTTAATGCCTGACAATATCAGATGTGATGGGTTGTTGGCTCTCATTTTTGCCTCTAATTTGGTTTTATGTCTTTGATACTGCCACTTGGGCAAAATCCATCCCTTTATTCTGCCAGGTGGATGGCGAGTATTGGAAGTATTTAGTTACATAAAAGCCTGAGCTCGAAATCTAATATTCACATCTGAGATATCTAGCAGAAAACAGATTAATCTTACTGTAAGCAAGGTTAGGTTAAGAAAATTGATATGTGTGTGTGTGTGTGTTTGCATGTGTGTCTGTGTGTATGATGCATTTCTTATTTTGTTGTGTCTTTGCCCATTTCTCCCCCGTCCCTCTTATCACTTAAAATTGACTCAAATTAAATATGTTAGTTGGCTGTGGATGAGGATGGGGCCCGGGTAGTGACTGTAGAATCGATCTGTTTGGGATGCTGCTGCTATAAAGAGGGTCTGAGTAGACTGGGATGATCGGTTTCAAGCCTACTGACACACACACTATCTCGCGCACACTACTCTCTATGTCCCTCTCTCTCTCTCTTGAAGGAGAGAGCAAGGTTGGCAAGGACGGAAGTGATCAGAGAAGGCAAGACTAGTGCAAAGGTAGAAGTCTAAATGTGCACTAAGACACCATTTGCACACAAATGCAAGGTAGATGACAATTTGTTTCACTTCTTGATCATTCTACTGAAGATAAAGTCAAAATTCAGAATACAATCATCATTAAAGAGCCATTTCTTCAAAAGGAAATTTGTTGATTCTGACCAAAGTGTTTGTCAACATATGAACCCATACTGTATGAGCAGCTGTACATTATCATCAGCATCATTATAATGCCACGGTTTATAGCTGCCCTTTTAACTGCCTTTTCTGTGATCAATTATGTCTGCATGAATAATTTACAATTTAATGCATAAGGTATCATAACATAACCTCAATAATTACACAGGGGCACTCTGTGGGTGTTACTGTGAAACGTTGAAAGAAACATAGAGCGAGATAATGAGATGAAATGTGAGAAATAAATGACAATTATTGTGTATCTGTTATCTAATACATCTGTATATATATGTGCCTGAAACCAGTGTGCGTGTGCATTCATATGTGAGCACGTGTGCATGTGCATGATTGTCATGCTTTTGCCCCGTCTGTGTTTGGGTAAGCTGTGGCAGAATTAAATTAGGACTTTAATTAAGTGACTACTGTACATTACATTGTTGTGACCTTCCAGTTAAGTTGGCATGTTCACAATGCTACATTAACCCCTGCCTGTTCCCATCTATTAACATAGCACACCTTCTCATTAACAATACTCACAAGGGAGAAATGCAAAGAATGCGAGAGGGATTGCAAAGATGCAAAGCTAATGCAAAACAGAAAGAGCTGGAGTAGACGTTTGGAACAGCTCCAAATCAAGTTCACTAGCAGTACTTGATCCTATATTAAATTAAACTGTTCAAACTCCATATTGCAAATATAGTTTGTTCATTGCATCACAGTTATTCATGACTGCCTATCCTTTCTCCCATTAGTATCAATAATTAAACAAGTAAGAATCAAGCAACTATTGTCTAGCATTATTGCAGTCATTGAAATTGAAGACTTCACACATATCTGTCTCTGCACAGTGGGGGTTGTAACATGAAAGACTCCAGCCTGCAAGTCTTTATTATTGTACGACATAGCAGTAACATCGGAAAAATGCAAATATGCCATTGACTGAGATTGATTTCAAGATTTGTGATACACTGTTTTAGTGAAGCATCCTGGCAGAACTGTAGCTTAGGCCTCCTACACATCATTCATCAGATGCAAAGACATATCTTCCACAGTGGAACTTGCTGTACCTACAACCTCCTCCATCCCCAGCAATGGGAGAGAACTCCCATTAAAGAAACTATTTAATTCAATGACATTGCTCGAGGTCTGAAATATGCAACTCATCATCTCTCATGTCTCTTCAGAAACCCGAGAGGATTAAAAAGAAACAATATGTATTAATAATACATCGCTAAATTTCTCTATCTTCTATGATGAAGCAGGGGCTCCTGAGAACAGTAATGAGAGAGCTGTGGGCAAACAGTGAGCAAACACTCCCAAGATCATTATTCCTAAGTTAGACTCAGCCCGGGGAGCAGCACTGGGCGTTTGCTACTGAACAAATAGCACCATTGAAATGTTCTTCCAGCTACAGTATATTCCATATTCAGTCTTGAAATGCTTTTGATTGCAGTGGAGTCAGTCTCTTACGCTCTTGTTCTCTCACTCTTTTATATATGTAGGACACCTGTGTGTGTACATGTGTATGTAATCATACATACATACAGTATATATATATAGTTGGCTTTAGGATTGACTCTCATTGATATGCAAATCTTCTCCTATACTTAATTGAAAGAACGGCTCAGAGATATTCAGGTACCCATGCAGTGAGAGAGAATTTTTGCTTGGAGGAGGCAATTTTTGATTATTTACTTGCTCTTGATGGGGATACTGAGTGAATCATCGTGTCAGCCATGGATTAGAAACTACCATATTCTGATCTAAATGGGATTTGCCAATAGGGGTTCGCTTACTTTATATGCTGCTATGTTGTTGAAGCCATCTTTTTCTGTTGAAAACAAGGATGGGTGCACACCTCTATGCATTTGTTAGCTTGGTCTATAATGAATAGCAGTAGACAACCTCTCATTCAAAACACGTCTTTTGAATGAGAGGTTGTTTCCAGAGTGTGTGTATGTGTGCATGTATTATAATGGTGAAAAATGTAGGAAAGAAAGTTCTTCTATCTCTACTTTATACTGATACTGATACTGTACCAGTGCACTCTAAATAAGTTTATTTTCTGGGAAACATTCTTAGGATTCTTTAAATAATTTAAATATGATCATTAAACATAAAAATGTAATACTTGTATATCACAACATTTAAAAAAAATGTCCCTGAACCAAGACAGATTTTGGTTCCAGGTGTGGTTGTAGTGATATGATTCTCCTGTGCCTGAAAAAAAGCCTTTATAATAGAGTAGAGCCCTGTCCTGAAGTTACAAAGAGGGTTGTCCACCTCTCCACTTTGCAGAGTGCAATTCCTGTACTGATATATTTATTATAGTGAAATCATTATTACTGTAATATTTGCTTTCCATACTGTATGTTTGTCAAGAAATATAATATAATATAATTAAGGCAGACACCTACAGTATCATTAAGCACCAGGAATCATTGTAATTACTGTAAGTGTTGCAAAATGTATTCTTTGCCAGACTAATTAGATTTTCGTTTTCACTAACACCTTCTATAAACCCAATCCCCGACCCAACCTCTCTGCAAAAACAATCCCCCCTTCACACCTTAAAGGCTGTTTGTAAATGCATTAAAGGGTGGAACTGGTATCTATCCAGTATATGAATCCACAAACTCATTCCTTCTGTTCCAAATGGGTCCTGAACATACATACGCAGCTTTTATTCTTAAAGGCTCTCACATTTTGGACCTGTGACAGAGCCTCTTCTTCTTCTTGTCACTGTAATTCTTTTTTGATCTATCATGTGCGCACACACACACACACACACGAGGGAGTGACTGATTTGAAGGGAATTGACAAAAGGAGGTTTCCAAAGAGGCACCAACATGTCAAAGGTGTGACAGTTAATCTTAAATTTCTCTTCCTTTCCCCCCCATCGAGCATCACGGTTGCCTGCAGGGGAGCAGCGAGCAGGAGAGTTCAGCGCTGCCTGACGCTGTCTGTCTCTGTTTTGCCCTCGCTGCTCCTCTCCTTTGATGACAGCGAGAGTGGCGACGACAGCGAGCCTCTTCTCTTCTCTGCCGACGACAGCAAGTGTTTCAGTCAACATGTGTTCAAAGACCTCCCTTGACCAGCCGGGCCCCAATAGCACAGGGCACAGTAACTCCTCTTGTCTATGACGGTGGTACATCCGCCTCTCAGATCAACTCCCCCCCCATCGACAACCTCCGCAGAATCAAACGGCGTGACGAAAAGATCGAGCGAAAAGGAGGGACGAAGGGGAAAAGAGAAAAACAAAGACATATGAGGGAGGGGGTTGCGTTATAGCGGAAGGGGGAGAAAGGAAAAGAGAGGGAGGAGATGGAAGAGTGTTTCTTTTCTTCTTTTTCAGCTGAAACAGTCTCAGGAGCTGCCCCCCGGCCACAGGGAGAAAAGCATGATGAATAATTAACTGAGAGAAATGTCACAAGCGGCAGAGAGAAGTGTAATCATTCCTCTGTTGGGTTTAGAGATCTGTTTTTTATTCTATTCCTTCATGCCCTGTAGTGCACTATGCAGGAACTGCGGGCCACAGGATTGCAACCCGTATGCCCTAAAAGCATCCAATGCATTCCCCTACATACTTTTCAAATCAAAGCAAATAAATCATTAATATTTGGGCCTTTTAGTGACATCACAGAGACAGATCCCACCGAGATCTCCTACATTTTTAATCACAAATCATTGCTGTGGGTCTCATTAGCTGTTAAATCGCATTTAAAGACCACAAATCTCCGGTGGTAATGATTTAATCTATGTCAGTCAGACTTGAGCTTTGTTTCTTTTTAGCTCTGGACACCGAACAACATGCCCTCTGAGGGGGAAAGAAGAAAAAGAAAAGACAAATTACAGTCTTTATATTCTAAACAAGCTAAATTTGTTCCCTGCCCTATAAACCTCACAGCTTTCAAAATGACTTATGGATTACTATGACCCAATTTTAATAACGTAATTGCAGAGATATATCATTTTTACAATGTCATTTTTCATAAATTCATTACCATGGAGGGATGCAGTCTGCTCCCACATATATTAAAGTGTGTTCTAAATTTAAAATCGTCCTGTTTTTAATCTGTCTCTAAAGAGGACTGTACTCTTTGTGTTGTTGCCTACTGAGGTGCTGATAGTGACGGACATGGAGATAATATGGAGTTTCACTGGAGGGGCTCAAACCTATTTTTAACACCGTGGAAGGCTGCTTGTTTTTCTTCTTCTGGCACTGTTGTTATCAGACACTGTAAAAGAGACTTGTAATGCCATGGATGATTTAATGGCAGATAATGCTTAAAGATTTTTGTCCTATTGATTTGCTTTTTAATCAGGCCTACTCTAAATTAGATGCCTAATCAGTAAACATATTGATTGTTCAAAATGAGATGCTGACATTACCAGTATTATTTATTACCTTCTTGTCTAGAGGCCATTGAGTGATTGTTTGTGTATAGCATAGCCTGTGTCATATGGACTTCTCTCTGTATTATAAGGTTCAAGGAAGATTGACACCCACTGCAGTAGAGAGCAAAACTGGAGAAACATTTCCTCCTTCACTGTTGTGGAGAGCACGGCGATGGAAGTCTACTCAGCAACGATGCTGTTAGGAAGTCCAAAATTATATGACATAAAACACGTCAGTGTAGGTGTGATTGTGAAATTTTTCATGCACAGTTGATGCATGTCGATAAAACAAATTTGAAATGTCTATTTTCTACAACTAAACAGTCCCACTATCACCAACATGCTGTGATGCTTATTATTAATGAGTAGCTTTAGTGTTTTTGTATTTCAGTGTTAGTGTGCTAAATTGTTCATTCATAATTGACATACTCTAAAGACGTGAGCTTGATATCTGTAGAAGAGTTTTCAGAGAATGGCAAGGCAGCAACACCTCTAGAGTGGAGCAGATGTACAGATGTATTTCAGCATCTTGACAAGGCAAACTCACAGCCTTGCCTCACTGTGAGGTATGACACGCATCCGGATCCTTACTCAGCATCTAAATCTGTTAACTTCTCACTGTGAGGTGTTTGACAATGAGCTCACCCAACCGAGGCCAGACTGTCAAACTCATCTAGGTCAGAAGAACCACTTACGGCTCTATTTTTGTGAACACAAGCGCAGGTGCTAGTGCAAGTCCATAGTGTTAAGTGTACTTGTCCATGACCAACAGAGTCTTGATCATTTTTGACCAGAGGTGCTGATGCACCTGTTGCACAATTGTAAAAAGGATGGATGAGGAGGAATAGATCATCAGTAGATGTAGGGGCTCACATCAATCATAGCCAATGAAATCAGCTCCTCTCATTCCCTTTTAAAAGCAGTGTGCTCCATTACTAGTTTTGTAATGGACGAGGAGAATCCAGAATGGCTGCACCAGAAAAGCCAAAAGAAACAATGTCTGTGTCCGGGTGGTGCAAAGTCATAAGGCGCAAATATACGGCACCCTGAATATTCTGTCAAGGGCCTGTCACCCTGTTTTCTGTGTGTAATGATGTGCATCCTTTTATGTTGGACGACAATGATTCACACAATAATCACACGCAGATGCTCTAATTACTTCAGTGATAAAAAGGTTGCATTCAATTCATCATTTGGCTACGTACACATACACACAATAATGTGACTATTGCCAACACAGCGAGTAAGGAAAGCCATTATCGCATAAACAAACTCCTCATAACAACCCTGTTTACATCCATTTCTATTATCCAGAGAGACTTGTAGAAATTGGACGAGGGTTTAGCTTAAAAACAAATCCTGTCCCAAAACTCAGATTTTACCAAACCACTACAGCCATGATTCTGCAGGTCTATCTCTCTATCGCAATTACCGGTACAAAATGTCATGCTTCAGGCACTTCTTCTGGGAAACCAGTTTAAATAAAGAGGAAGTGCACGCAATTGATCCGCCCCCAGCAACCTGGCATTTTTGGATGAAGGTAGAGAACAATGATTGGTGGGAATAGGTGGTCCTGAGGGAATTCAGTGGTGTAGAATGGAGAGAGAACTTTTGAAAGTCCTGAAGATCTTTAATGAGCTGTGTGAACTGCTGCGTCCAACGTGTCCCCAGGATATCACTGTCTAATAGTCTATATACTGTAAACCTGCACTGTAGAAACCTGGAAGCTGTGAGGAATAGCAAGTTATAGACAACAAGTGTGGTGTGTACAAATGCACCTTTAAGAAATGTGTGTACCTATTTTGCAAGAGCATGGTGCTAGTATTGGAAGATACAAGACACAAATTCTACAGTAAACTTTTTACATTCTGCGGTGTTAAAATTGTAAATCCTGCATTATTCTGCAGACGTCAAACATTTAAACACATTTTTGCATTGATAGAGGTTTTTAAAATTCTCTGTCTTTTAAGAGCATCAACAAATCTCTGACAAAATCTACAACAAATCTCCAATAAATCTCCAATAGGTTGACTTTTGACAATGGTCTAATTAAGCAATAATCCATAGCAGACCTGGTAAATACTGCGTTCTCTGCCAGATATGCAGCTTTTTTTTAAATGGTTCATACATTATATCCATATATTACCACACATTTCATCATGCAATATCTTGTATTTTATAGTATAGGATATGGGTGGATATGTTTTACTAAATGACATTTTGTGACAAAGTAGTCTGAAGCAGTGACCAGATTTAACCTCCGACAGAGGAGGTTAAGCAGAAGACACAGGACCCTAAGCAGCTTCAGCCCATAAGCAAACAACCAGCATCTTCTTAATAAGTGGCAGTAGGAATATAGTGATTCGGACTCTGAAAGCCTCATCCAACTGGGATTAGCATTTTCAACCCACATTATCCAGAATATCGATGGCTTGTCATCTGTGTGTAAAATGCTGTTTGTGTGCAGGAACATGTTTCATTTTCAGGCCTATAATTCTAGAATAATCTACCAGAATCATCAAGGCAATAAGCTGTTATAAAAGCTCTATTGCATCAGCAGAAACACATTATTTGTTAAAAGACTTTCAAGTGCTGGGCAATAGCAATGTGGTGGGTGTACAAAATGTGCCATGTGATGGACGCACAGGAAACATGCAGGACTGTGAGACAGCTTTTTTTTAAGATAGAGAAAGGATATATATCTATGAAATGTTCCTTTTTCTATCACATCGTTTTGGCCAACTAGTTTCAACGAGAATGTACAAAGCAACACAGCTGGCGGCGTCTGGCACTTGAAACAGGCAGAGCACCAATTCACACACTACTATTTTATTCCTTCAGTACTTTCAAGCCAAATACTCCCAGTTTTTGTTTTCAGAATTGTGTTAAGATATTCATGTCACGTGAGAAAATGGAGTATAATAACTCTCAGATGTGCATCAGCTGGGATAAGGGAAATAAAGGAAGCACACCTCTTTTTAAATGTTTCATACCCTGTCTGATTGCACATCTGAACATCTAACATCTACATCCAAATCGCTTAGGAGCACAGGAGTTATTTAAGTCTCAGCTCAAATATCTTTAAATGGTAAATCAGTGGGAAGAGAGAAGTGTATCTTCCCAACGGAGCGATCAGTATGTTAATATTGAAGCAAAACACCTCCAAATTCTCACATGAACCCAGTTTAAATACTCAGTATTTAATTAACAGACAATCACACCTGAGCATTTCAATTTTAACCATTGAAGTCTATTAAGAAGTTATTCCAATTATCTTCCTCTTTAATTATTCTGTGTTAAGAGTCTGGAAGAGATTCTCCAGGGCTTTAATTAGAGACTGAATTAAAGTTATGTAAATGCTGTTGGAAGCCAAAGAGTTTTAAATAGAGTCGTGTGGC
Source organism: Diretmoides pauciradiatus (assembly GCA_900660315.1). Lineage (NCBI taxonomy): Eukaryota > Metazoa > Chordata > Actinopteri > Trachichthyiformes > Diretmidae > Diretmoides > Diretmoides pauciradiatus. Next base: position 9,299 of record CABFOS010039058.1, read on the forward strand.
AGCTGGCATTCTTTCTCCTTTTTGTCTAAAGGGAAAACATCGTTCTTTTGAAGTTTGGGAAATCTTCTGGGTAGTTTTCTCTTAGGCGTGTGTGTGGATTGCCACTGTCTCAGCAAAGGGCTCTGACTCTGCCAATGAACCATTTGTGTTTCTCTGAATTCAAATTCTGAGAAATTTCAAATTTCAAAATTTCAAAATCAAATTTTGTTGTAAATATTTTCGTATGCGTTCATGCATTTGTGCATGCATACTGTACCTTCATATATGGTTGTGTCTTTGTATTTTTGTATGTGTGTGCTGGAATCCGACATGCCTATTTACCTGAATTTACCTGCCTATGAATGAATGATTCTCTGCCTTCAATTTGCTGATCCACTGTGAAAATGAGAAGAAAGGGATCAACTTCCCATTGGGCTAGATGAAATCCAAACTAAGTGCCTGGGTCCAGACTGCAAGCGTCTGTCTCTGAATAATAATGGGCTGTTTCAGCTGTGTTTGTCGTCAAATTAGCCCTGTACTTCAGACGGCTCTCAGAGTGCAATTCTCAACTACAGACAGAATTCAAATTAGGCAGAGTCAGTTTGAGTTCTGTTAGATTTGAACAGGAGTATGTGTTTTATTTGTGCAGGGAATGATTGCTGTAAGAGGTATAAAACAATGTTATATATAGTTCATGACAAATATCTTCCTAGTTTACCAATTTTCATGCTGCTTCCTATAGTCACGAAAGGAGCGACAGTATAATAATCCTTAAACCAGCAATTTCCGTTCTAAATCACAAAGCCGTTGACGCTTTTCCATCATTACACTCTTTCAAATGTTTTTTTTACCTGCAAGTAAACACTCCAACTGTAAAGAGTGTAGATTGAAGTACAATGAAATAGGCTGATACACAAGGCTGAGTTCACTTCTGTTTGTCTTCCTGTGTTGAATTCTATAATGAAGCCCAGCCCTGAGTCAGGTCCCAGGTTGAGTTTCTCCTGCTCCTCTCGGCCTGTCACTCTATACTTCTTGAATCTTTGATCAATCCAGCAGTGGAAAACCTGCCCTGGAAGTGCTATCAGCTAAACGCAGCAGGGGAAATTTGGAGCAGGAGGGGGCAAGGATGTGAGGAAGAAGGGATGGAAACCCCTTTTACCTTTGGCACTTTCTATCTCACACTCTCGCTCTCTCTTGCTAAAGGAATGAATAACTTAATTAAAAGTTAATTTGATGCATCTTAGTGATGACATGCCTGAATCTAAACTGACTGGTCCAGGCGGATGTGAGTTGTTAATGTGCGATCGGCGCTTCAAGCCTGATGTCTTTGTTTTGACTGGTTTGCGTCTCTGTGCCTCTGTGCAAGACACTGTAAACAGCTGTGGGGTTTCCACCGGGGAAAACTAATAGTTTTCCACGGGGGCGTCAAGATCTGGCTGATGTAGAACAGTTTTAAGAAAGAAGAAATAGGATTCTGAGAGTATTTAGCCT
>CABFOS010039059.1:0-13372 GCA_900660315.1 Diretmoides pauciradiatus
CTAGAGGGGTTGGTTCTTAGTCCTAGAGGGGTTGGTTCTTAGTCCTAGAGGGGTTGGTTCTTAGTCCTTGAGGGTTTGGTTCTTTGTCCCAGAGGGTTTGGTTCTTAGTCCTAGAGGGTTTGGTTCTTAGTCCTAGAGGGTTTGGTTCTTAGTCCTAGAGGGTTTGGTTCTTAGTCCTAGAGGGGTTGGTTCTTAGTCCTAGAGGGTTTGGTTCTTAGTCCTAGAGGGGTTGGTTCTTAGTCCTAGAGGGGTTGGTTCTTAGTCCTCTAGAGGGTTTGGTTCTTAGTCCTAGAGGAGTTGGTTCTTAGTCCTAGAGGGTTTGGTTCTTAGTCCTAGAGGTTTGGTTCTTAGTCCTAGAGGGTTTGGTTCTTAGTCCTAGAGGGGTTGGTTCTTAGTCCTAGAGGGGTTGGTTCTTAGTCCTGGGGGTTTTGGTTCTTCATGTCATGAGTCGGAGGAGTTTGTTTTAGTTTTGTTTTAACTTTTTTTTAAATATTTTTTATTTTATTTATTTTTATAGAAATAACAGAAATAACATTCCAATATTAAATTAAATGGTATTTAAGGGTCCTTAAACATTTTTAAAAAAGGCACAGACTTCAACTTTACACCAAACTCCTTTAATGGTACATACAGTATATAATCATATAAACTCAAACCAACATAACTTCTGTACAAATAAAGCATCAATTTATATCCCAATGCCAAATTCATTGTATCTTGGGTGATTTGAGCAGTGGGAGCGGACGTTTGGAAGTCGTATTGTTTGTTAAACGCTGTTATGTGTGAACAGAGTCACCTAACACAGTGGTTCTCAGTCCGGGTCCTGAGGACCCAGAGTCCTGCAGGTTTTCTATCCTACCAGGTGAAGGCAGTGTAGGATCAGGATGAGAACTACTGTACCAACACCCTCAAATTACACATATTTACAATACATCACAATTTATATTGGGAAAAACAGCTTCACAGACATGGCAATGTTCTACATTTTGCAATCTGCTCACTCTACTTTGAATTACCAGATGATCTTAACATCTGAATAGAAAGGTATCATGGTGCAAACCCATTCACAAAGACTCACAAAATTACTACTGTACACAACAACAACAAGTTGTAATGGATGAATTCAAGTAAACTATATGAAAATATACTCTAAATAGTTTCCAGGGGGATTTTAGATGGGACAACTTCATTGTATCCTATTATTTTTAGCTTTACTGTTGATTGTTTCAATAAAACCACTTCAATACTACGTGTTTCAGACTTTTGTCTATATGAGATATATGTTCACACATACGTAGTCGTAGTTGTTCTGTCTCCTATAGTGCAAACTGATGTGAAGAGCGGATGGTGGTAACATTTTGCCTCAAGCTGCAGAAATACCTTTTATAACTGTCAAATGAGAATGAATAGAGTCCGCACACTATTTAACGCTCCCATGAACATTTAGTCGTTCATACCACCAAGGTGACATTTCTTCAGACACATAGAGACACACACGATATTCAACTTGTTTTTATTACACTCGTCTTTTGTGATATTTCTTTTCACTATTTTGGATTTCCTTTCATTAGTCATGTGACGTGTCATGTGACCTCTTTTGATGTGTGGAGTGTCATGTGACCCTTTTGGTGTGTGGAGTGTCATGTGACCCTTTTGATGTGTGGAGTGTATTTATTAGGTGTGCGTCTCTCTATGTGTCATGTCTGAAGAAGGACTTGTACCTGAAATGTCACGTTGGTGGTATGAAGGAATAAATGTTCATGGGAGCGTCATCTAGTGTGCAGACTCTATTTCTTCATCCTCATTTGTAACTCTGTCCAGCACCTATAGTACTCAGCGGTTTTTAGATGTGCGTGCTGTTACAAACTTTTTACATAACTGTCAAATGAGTAATGAAAGTAAGTAATGACTTTAAAATGTAAAAGCTTAATATTCAGTTGGGGGCAGCTGACTGTAAAGTGTTACCAGACAAACAAATGATCTCTTCAACTGTTTTTGAGAAGCAAACTTAAACCCAGATTCACACACTTCCACAAATCAAAGTAAAAACATGTAGTGACTCCGTTGTGTCACAACATACATTAAATAAATAAAATGTGTCAGCAGACCAATCTGCAGCTACAAAAAACATTATTAAACTTTTTTCACATTTCTTATTTTACCATTCATAATCAATACAACGTACATTTGACACTCCATTCCTACGAGACCTTTCCTCATCTAGAACACTTTCAACAGAGCAGTAGTTTCAATATAACCAGCTTTGTTTTGGATTATGCACTTGTACTCCCCAGCATCGCTTGGTGTAACATTAGTAATGAGCAGATTGAAATGCCCTGTGGTTTTCTCCTGGACTATACACCTGCTGTCTTTGACCCTGTCTCCGTCTTTGTACCACTCAGCAGTGGGGTTGGGCTTCCCACTAACCAGACACTGGAGGACAGCAGGCGTCCCTATTGCTGCTGTGACATTAGTTAGTGGGATAATACATTTAGGAGGGGTCTCGGTGACCTGGAACTGGAAGCTACATATCTCAGACGACCTCCCTTTGAACTCTATCTTGTCATCTTTCGCTGGCTCTGCAAACACATCAAAGTTAACACTGACATATTTCTCTCCCTGTTCACTCATTTCATTATCAGTGTTGGCCACCAGCCTGACCGCTCTCTGAGACTCGTCCGCCTCCTGCTCAAACTCAAACTCCAGCTCGATCTCCGACGCCTGCTCGCCATCGAACGACGTATTGCCAACCATCAAGTCAAACTTCTGAGGCTGAACCTTGGCACTGCCGAGAGACACAGCAGTCAGCTCCCTGCCTCTAGTCTTCCCTGAGAAAGCTTTAGCACTCAACACCAACAGCGAAGCCCGACACAGTGTCTCTCCTACAACATTAATGGCCCTGCAGGTAAACACTCCACTATCCTGCACCGTGACTTTACAGATCTTCAGGAAGTGGTTGTCTCCATCAGATGAGTGGAGGTATTTTTTTTTGTCATGAGGGATTTTCTTGTCACCTTTGAACCAAGAGACGATGGGAGATGGAATCCCCATCAGAGAACACTCAAACATGACTGTGGTACTCTCAGGGGCTTCCATGTCACAGATGGGATTGATGAACCTTGGTGGCATCTCAGTGACCTCAAAAGCTATTTTCAGATCATCATTCTCCTGGGTGACAAAGTCCACAGCGCCCTCCTCATAAATACTAGGCAACACATCCAGGGATATGATCATACTCTTATTATCGGCTGTGTACTCAGGGATGGTGATAATTTTCACCTGTTTCTCAAACTCTTTCACCTCATTTTCATCCAGCTCTACTTCCAAAAGAATCTCCTGAGGGGACGGAGACCTTGAGGAGTCATCTTCCTCCACATCAAACTCCATGACATGTTGATGAGTGACAGCAGGTGGAGCAGGCATGAACCTCACTTCCTGTGATACAACAACAACTGAGGCAACACTCCTGGCTTCACCTACATAATTCATAGCCTCACAGATATACTCCCCATGGTCGGCTTTAGTGACACTGTGAATAGTCAGTGTAATGTTATCTCCATCTCTTTCCAGTTTAACCCTGTCGTCTGCCCTCAGTTGGGTTTGGTTGTGGAACCATCTCACCTCAGGGGAGGGGAGGCCGAACACTTCAGCATAGAATGTCAGAGAGTCATTTACAAACACTCTCTTCTTAGTGAGAGGTTTGAGGAAGGCAGGAGGAATTCCCTGCACTTTCTCCTGGAGTGTCCCCAGGCCGAGAGACCCTCTGCCCTCAGTAAAGAATTGACTCTTATCCAAATTTAACTCGGGAGGAGTCGTCTCAATGCCCTCATCAGCAGGAGACCTCAGGAACTGAGCTGGAGAGAAGAACCTCTCACTGGAGTCACCTGTCAAGGGTCTCTTGTTTTCTACAGGGGAAAACGGATACTCTGGAGGGGTCATAAAACCACCAGGAGTGTCAGTAGTGGGAGTGTGGAAGGACTCGGGAGACTTGGGAGTGTGAAAGAATGATTGTGCGATTGGCTGTGAAATCTCAGTGGATGAGGCTGGGGTATAGAACCTCTCAGCTACCTCAGCTACCTCCTCACTGAAAGTACTGCCTATCTCTATAGACATCTCGGACTCAGGGGATAGTGGCCTTCCCCAGTCTGTCGGAGGGTTGTAGTAGTCATACACAGCACTGAATGTGACCTCCTCTAACTGCATGGAGTGGACCCCTGCTGCTGCCTCAGCTTCAGCTGAGACCCGGTCCAGATCCCAGCTATCCTGTTTAGATATAACCTGCTTCTGGGGGTGTTGGGTTGCCAAATAATCAGCCAGACCACGTGGCTTGGCTGCGCTGTCTGCTTTGGGCTTGACAACCTGTAGCTCACATTCTGGTTTCATCGGGAGGTCAAACCCTTCAGCCTCAATATGTGTATGAGGTTCAGCTACATAACCGACTTCAATCTCCTCTGCTATTTCTGTGAGGACAGCCTGGGAGTCTGGCACGCTGAGGAAGACACCACTGTCCATAGAGGGTTCTGGGTGGGAGATCAACTCCTCAAAGTCAACTTTAACCTCCGCACTCACATGCTCCACTTTAGGCATGGAAACAAGCTCATCACTGACTCTGTTCATCTCTTCACTCACATGTTTAACCTCCTCGCCAACATCTGCCACCTCCTCAGGAATATTAGTGACCTCGACATGTTTAGCCTCACTTCGAATAGTGAAAGACCTTGCAGCTGCTTTCTGCTTATCAGGTACCAACAGTGATTCAGAAGTTATTTTAGGCTTGACAGCCTCACTGATTGGAGCTGAAGTTCTGGTAGAGAATTTTACTGCTGGAGCTTTGTCACAGTGGAAAGGTATGAAGCTGCTAGTTCTGTCAAATGTATGAACACTCTCCTCTCTCACCATCTGCTCTACTTCAGCTACCTCCATTTTTTCAGGAGAGTGAACAGGTTTTCTTGGCAGCACAGGTTCAGGTCTGATCAGCTCTGGAGACTCCTGTACTTCCTCTACAAACTGTCTGATTTCAACAGGGTTCTCTGCTAAACCGGCTCCTTCCTCAGAATAACCATATATCTCACAGATCTCACTGTCTTCTAGAGGGGACATGAGCTGAAACGCCTCAGGAGAGACAGATTTTGCTGTTACAGAACTTGTTTGAGGGGAAATAGATTTTCCTGACACATGAATAGTTTGAGTCAAAACAGACTCTGTGGTTTTGGGGGTAACTGGTTTCACCATAGTAGTAGTAGCAACTTGTCTATCACAGCCTTTTACCAGAACAGCGTCTTGTTTAGGTATCAGTGGACTTCCTTCCCTGAACTCCGTATTCATCGGTGGTTCCTGCTGGTCAGGGGGAACGGCCACTGCAGGGATAAACTCCTCAGGGAAAAATGTTTCCCTTTTCTGCTCCTCAGAAGGGGGCTGGGACATAAATGCAACAGGTGAGTCTGACTCAAAAGCTTGTTTAATCTGAGACACTTTTATTGCAGCAGCAGAGGCCTGCAGACCACACCCAGATATAACAAGAGGCTCTCTAGAGACACCTACTCTGGGTTTTGAGGGTTGGGCAGCCACCTCTGGTGGGGTATGTGGACTGATAGACTCTGTGAGAACAGTATCTGTGGTGTTAGCTGTGTGGTTGGCAGCAGGATGTTTGATACCGGCAGCTAAGCTAACAGGAGACTTTCTCACACTGTCAGTTCTGCTGGTGGGAGATGGGGTAAAAACATCCGTACCACCTTCTGAAAACCGTGTAGGCTCAGCACTTCGGAATGACACATCAGAAATGCTTGCAATCTCTCCCATCGTATTTCTGGCAACACACTTATACACTCCAGCATCGGTGTACGTGAAGTTATTGACATATAACTTGTAAACTTTATCATGCTCCTCAACTCTGTATTTACCAGCAGTGATTTTGAGGCAAACATCATCATGATACCATGTGACTTCTGGGGCAGGTTCTCCTGTGATTGTACACTCTAACTCAGCAGTCTTTCCCTCAGAACAATTGATGTTCTCTAACTCAGTGACCACCTGAGGAGCTTCCCTAACCACATCAAAGGAGAAGGTAAACTTATGTTTCACATTCTGAGAGGCTCCGTCATCACTAGGCACGTCTGAGGCTTCGTCTATAACTACAGCCTCTGATTTGTCCACACTGCCCATCACATCACTGACTATCATCTCGGGGACAGGAGTGGGAGCGGTGACTCTAATCTCCACCGGAGAGGAGGCGAAAGATTCATCTGAGCGACGGGGTCTGCCGATCACTGTCTGAGGCACCTGCAGTGTTGCCTTTCCTGTATGCGTGTAGGACAGCAGTTCCTCCTCTATCATTCTCTCCTGGTGGACCTCACCCTTCTCCAGCTCCTCTGTCACCATCACCTCCTGTGTGATCCCTGAGGTTCTCGCCAGCTTCTCATCTAAGATTTCCAGAGAGGCACTGCAGATGGACCTGCCGTGTTTATTGGTTATGACACAGTCAAATGTCCCCTCGTGGTCTGTGGTTGGATAGTAGACAGTTAGCTTTGATCCATTAGATTTGTTCATGATGTCATAGTCTGGGTTGTGGGCTAATGAGTGGCCATCCTTAAGCCAGGTGACTATTGGCCTCGGGTCACCGTGGAACTGACAGATAAACTCTGACATCTCACCGATTTTTACTTTAATGGAGGATATTTCTTTCACAAATACTGGAGCGGAGAATTTCACAGTTTCATCCCCTTCTCTTGTCTTCTTGGACTCTTGACTTTGGTAAAGGCCATCTTCTGAATTAAACTCCTTACTGACTCTCCTCTCCTCTTTCCTCACAGCTCCAAGTTCAAGGCTTTCATCTCTCCTTTCACCAAGTTTTGATCTTATCTCCGCTCTACTTTTCTCCTCTCTCCTCACACCTCCATGATCCATCTGGTCTCTCCATTTACTGCTCTCTCCAGAGGTTCTTATATCCTCTCTCATTCCTCTCTTCTCTCTCACCTCAGCCTGGAAGCGCTGGCTGCTGCCTTTCTCCACAGTCATAACATGCTCCTCCCTGCTCCTCCTCTTCCCCACCACTCTCTCCAGATCCTCCTGTGGGCTATGGCTTGGGGAGCGCCTCCTGATTGGTAAATACTCTCTGGACAGCTTACTAAGGTTCTCAGCCAGACCGGAGGCAAGTTCATGTCTCTCGATAGGCAAACTAGTAAGATGGGTAGGAGAGCACCTCCTAACAGGTGATTCACGACCAGATCTATCTTTTACAGGAAAAGATGGTTGGTCACTTTCAATAGGCACAGCAGCATGGCATGGCATACCGCCATGTGTAGGAGAGAGCTTTCTAAGAGGAGAAGACTCACAAGACAGTTTGGGAGGAGATGGCTCGTGGGCAGTGGTGTGGTGAACAGGTGAAGGTTTTCTTGTAGATAAGGCTCCACTGGGTTTTGTAGGAGAGGGCTCTTCTTGTTGGGATGTAGGGCCATAAGTAGCCAGGTGACTAGGTAAAAGTTGTTTAACAGTTATTGGCTCCTGCATCAGTTTATGAGTTTCTTCTATATGTTGGGTTGGAAGTTCATACGGGTAAGTTGTATGAGATACACCGGCATAATGGGGTTCAGTAGCTTGGTGAATTACACTGGCGTCAAATGGTGGCACATGGGAATCAAATGGTAACCCAGGACCAGTTTGTTTATATTGTTGTTCACCTAGAGCCCAGTCTGACTCCAGTTCCGTCACTTCTTCTTGTTCTAGAACATCCTGTTGCCATTTCAGAATGCGCTGAGCCAATGCTTCCTCCTCGCTCACAAAGTATTCGCTGTCCGTTTGCAGTCTGGTCTCACGGCCTTCTGTCAGTAGCTCGCCAGTAGGCGGCCACTGTAGACTATCATCCTGCTCATCCTGGAATCCAGCAGGAACTGGCTCACTCAGAAGGAACTTTTCTTTGGCTGTTTTCTGTGTCTTTCTACACCGAAACACTTCAGCCTGAGACATTGGTTCTATAGCAGAAACTCCTTCAATGCCTCTCTTGGCTTCAGCGGTCTTCTCAGCCTGGTATGGTGCATAGGCCTCCACCCAGTCTGACTCTGGCTCTACAGCCTGCTCTTGTTCAGTCAAAACATCCTGCTGCCATTTCATTATTCTCTCAGTCAGGGCCTCCTCTTCACTGACAAACTGCTCATTCTCATTCTTAAGTTCAGAGATATTTTCCCTGGACAATTGGAGCTCAAGCTCTTCTCTTGTTTTCTCAAAAAGTGGTTTCTCTGTTCTGGATTTCATTCTGGGTGATTTCTGCGCCAGTAAAGTTGATGCTTCAGCTTCCATTTCTGCTGCTCTGGATTTCATTCTGGGTGATTTCTGGAGCGAGGTGGGAGATGTCTCCAATTCTTCTGCCCTCCCTTTCATTCTAGGTGATTTAGGCATTGACAGTTTAGGAGCTTCAATATCTACCAATCTAGCCTTCACTTTGTGAGACGAGGGAAGCGAAGTATTAGCTTCTACAGTTTTTCTCTTCTCCACCACCTCTTCCTGGGTGTAAATGTGCTTGTCAGACTCCATTAACTGTGGTTCTGCTGGCATGAGGAGATCAGTTTCAGGCTCAAATGTCTCCTCTTCTGACATCCGCATTCCTTGCTGCCATTTCCTGATCCGGAGGGCCAGGAGTTTCTCCTCACACTCCATCCTCTCAGCGTCCAGACTCTTCTCATACTGAACCTTCAGAGATTCTTCTGCAGGCTCCTCTTCATATGGCTCTGGTGTTACTGTGTCACTAAGGAACCTCTCCTTGATTGATTTGACTGGCTTAGGCCTGGGTGATTCTCTGAGTGATGTCTCCTCCTTAGCAGGCACAATGCTAACTGATTTCCTACTCTCAGTGTATGTTTTAGTTTCTGTGTATGTTTTAGTTTCAGAGTATGGTACTTCAGACAGACCCAGCTGTACCTTTGTAGCCTCCATCTCGTGCTTAGTGAACTCACTGTGATGTTCACTTACACTCTGATTTAATCCAACATCTGCCTGAGTCTCAACAGACATTTCAGGCTTTTTACCCTCATGTGTCTCAGAATACTTTTTACTGCTTTCCCTCTCTTTTTGTGGCACCATTGTATCACCCAGTGCACCTTTCATGATCTGAATGGCCCGGGTTCTGCACTGAGGTTCGAATGAGTGCCTCACACGAGGCTGGGAGGGCTCCCCACTCTGAGAGGTGGTACCTGAGCTTTTACCTCGAAACTCCCTACGACTCTCTCCCACATCAAAGGGTCGGTTGAAATGCTGCACATCCGGCAGAGAAGCAGGCTTGACCCTAAGCCTGTCCACATAGTCTGCATAACTCGACTCACTGGCTATTGACTCTAAATCAAACTCAGAGGATGACATGGTTGAGATAGATAGCCTCTTCTTCTGTTTGACAGCTTTTTGAAGTGTGGTTAGTTTTGTTCTTACCTCATTGTGAAGACTCTCAGTGTCACTGAACCTATCGCTGTATCTGTCGCTGCACCTGTCGCTGAACTTGTCACTGAACCTGGCGCTTGTGCGCCGGTCACAGTAGATATCACTGAACCTGTCATTAAACCGCTCAGACCTGTCAAACATAGGGGGAGGGGACCGGGCACGCTCAGAAGCAGTCTCTAGGCGTTGAGACTCTTTCTCAGACTCTTTTGCTTTGGATGGTGAAGCAGACCTAAAGAAGACCGTACGCACCAGAGCATTCTTAGATCTAGCTCTTCCCTTGTGAACTTTAGACATCTTGTCAAATGGAGACCCAACACACCTGAGGTCGACCCTAAATTTCCTCTCTTTTCTCTGTTCTACCATGGTGTCGATGCTTTCGTGGGCTCTGGCAGAGCGCCTAACAAAGCTCAGGTAGTTTGCAGACTGCTCTTCCCTTAGTGACACCAGAAGTGATGCTGTGGACTCTGCAGAACCCTCTGTATTTATCGCCATTACCTTGTAGCTGCCAGAGTCCTTCTCTTTGATGCTATCGATAACCAGACTGGTGGTATGTATGTGCATTCTGCTGTCAGTACAGATCTTACGTCTACAATCTTTCTGAATGGGCCTATTATTATGGAACCAGAGAATAGTTGGGGGAGGACAGGCCACCAATTTACACTTTAAAGCCGCTAGGTCCCCCTCTAGGACTGATTGGAACTTTAGTTTCTTGGTGAAGGAGGGCTTGATGTTCTCTGTCCAAGAGTTGATGGAGGAGGTTCTGCTGGAGCAGCGATTGGCTGACACCAGACCATGATCCAAGAAGTCCTCAGTGTCTGAGAAGGCCCCTCTCAGCTGCTGACTTCTAGTGAGATCTTTTCTGCTATGCTCTGTTCCTTCTTTGCCTTCGTTATAAAATATCTCTGCAAACAAAAACAGACACCTGTCAGTACAACACAGCCTTCATGGTTAAAAAGAAGGAAAAGGAATTTGAATGAATCATTAATGGATAAATTAAATGCATGCTGCAAGTCACAATGCAATAAAAAAATAACAATTTCACTCACCATATTTGTTCGAATAAACGCAAGACTTGATTCTTTTTATAAGAAACCTGCAGGAAGTTTTGATCCTTCTTCTGTGGAAATTTCTTCAAAACATAAATTACTTAAAAAAAAGCATAAATGTTTCCAAGATAAACTGATGGGCTACTGACATTTCCTCATTTGCTTTTAGGTCTTTGCTTTGGGTTTATATACTTATAAACCTTATAAGTGCTTAAGCTTATAAGTGCTTATACTGCAATATTCCTTACCTGACTTGCAGACAGGAGAATAAACGCCCTTTCTAATCCTTAAGACTTAAAGTGGATAAACGATGCACAATCAACGATCAATGAGAAATACAACTCTCCAAGAATAACAGGTTATATAATCAAAATTGCTCAAACGAAGCTCTAGAATTGTGTGAGAAGGCGTTTATTCGAACTAATATAGTTTACTGGTGTTATTTAGAATGCAAGCCACAGGAATCACATCCCACTATCTGCAAGCCAGGCTAAGAAATATTTCGCAGGAGGAAGTTATCGGTTCCAGATGCAATACTCTTTAGGAAACAATGAAAAGATGTGGCTACTTCCATATCTTTTAAAGAGGCATTTCAAATCTGGAAACTTTAAAAGATACACATCCTGCACATTTTATGGGAAACAGATCATAGGAACCTTCATGCCAAAAGAGGATTGATGGATGCAAACTGGATGGATTTCAAAAACTGGTACAACAAGCAAGTATCAGTGCTTGTGTGAGGGAAATCATAGTACATTCTCAACATATTGAATAACACAAATGATAACCATTTTCCATCAAGATACAAATAACATGCATTTTGGAAATGATAGGATCAGTTAGAGGTAGTTCAACCTAATGACATATTTACATACTCTGAAAGTGTCTATGGGTGCATGCAAACCATAATCAAATTACTGCCACCAACTGCTGTTTCCTCAATAGTTTCTCCATTGCTTTTCTCGTTGAAGGATCATTGATGGCAGGACACTTTGAATGAGCGAAAGCTTGTATTTAGGTTAGCCACTAATAGACTACTTTCCAAGTGAACAATCAAACCAGTAAAGAGCTGTTTGAACTGTCCCTTTTCCAGTAAGCTGGTTCATTGTATGTGGTAGTGATCTGTGCATGTACTTGTGATGTTCAAAAATATGCAGCTTACCTTTGACTTCTTGCTCAATCTTGGCTTCAATCTGCTCTCGTACATGAGCCACTGTGGAGGAGAGAGGTGATGTTAATTCAGATCGCCCTCTTATCTGCAGACTGTGAGCACCCTGATCCCATGTAGCATAAATTAACATCTGTTGTACAGTGGGGGATTTGAAACATTTCCTTTACATTCACATTCACATATAGCAAATCTTTCATATTGTACAGTTTCCTAAACTTGCTCATGGATATAGATTACTACTCTTGTCACCCACTAGAACTGATTTGTGTCTCATATTGGGTTCCTATCCATAGTTGGATCCTATCCAAATCATGCAATACAAACATGCACATATACTACACACAAATAATAAATTTGCATGCATCAAGTGACAATTTGTGAAATAAGTAAGTAATACAAACATATTACATGACATATGCACAAAGTGAAAGTGTTGTCTAAGCGTGTATAAATGGATAAAGACAAAATAAGGGTTTGACAGTTTCCTGGAGGCAGAAGGTTTCATGCACAGTCCAGAGTTTCCATAAGTGGGACAAGGGGAGTGAGAGGAAGGAAGGAATGAAGGAGGGTGTAGCAAGAGGTTTTCCTCTGAGGCTTCGCAGTGTTGTAATCGAAGATGGCTTTTGTGTCTCTTCTGCATAGTGAGGTTAGTACAACAATAACACGAGAAGAGAGGTGAAAGTGTGGGCTGGAGGTAAAAGGGAAGAGGAATGCTGGGTTCAGGGAAGCATTGGAGGGTGAAGGAAGGACAACCATTAATTTGAAAGAATGGACAGGTTTATTTTAGGGGGTGGTTTCAGTGGCTGGTAGCAGCTGGATCCAGAAGTTACCTTCTTCAGTGGTTACGGCGAGGGTAGCAGAGCACACGGCTTCTCCGGCGCTATTGGCTGCTTTGCAGGTGTATTGTCCAGCATGCTCGGAGAAAGCATCAACTATGATCAGCGTGGCTGTGTTTGTCATCTCATCAAAATGAAAGACAATATTCTTTGTGGGCTTAATTGGCTGCTGATTATGAAACCAGCGTATCTCTGGCTTTGGCATGCTGGACACACAAGCATGAAACCTCACTACTTCCCCATGCGGCACAGTGCAGCTTGTTATTGGGTGGATGAAAATGGGCTTTTGGCCAATAGAAGGTTTCTTTAGACTGGTGAGGCTGGAGACATGCCACTGAGAATCAGCAGGAGTGTCCACAGTTTGTTTTTGCCCTGAAAGGAAGCATGTGCATGACTTTATGAACTGGTTGGATTTAAATGTGTGTGTGTGTGTGTGTGTGTGTGTGTGTGTGTGTGTGTTTGTGTGTGTGTGTGTGAGCAGCCGTATCAGACAAAAGATCAACAGTGCTGTCAGATTGGATTGCTGATGAGTATCATAATTCTCAACACATCGAGGTAGCACAGCAGAATGTCTATACAAACACTATCAAAGTATTTAACTTGATTAAAGCGTTATCTCCATATTTAGCAATCCATGTCCATGCAGGGGGGAATATTGCATTTTTTTTGTCGGTTGCCTGCAATAAACTTACCGTCCAGTTTGAGTGTGGCGGAGCAGGACACGGTCCCTGCCTTGTTCTTGGCCACACAAGTGTATTCCCCCTCGTCCTCGGGATAGACCCTGGAGATCTCCAGCTGACAGCCGTCATCAAACTGGGACATCCTGAAAAAGTCTGACTGCTTGATCTCCTTCTCTCCGTGGAACCAGCTGATCTTCACATCTGGGGGGGGGAGGC
>CABFOS010039065.1:0-11781 GCA_900660315.1 Diretmoides pauciradiatus
GTGTAGTGGTTAGCACTGTCGCCTCACAGCAAGAAGGCCCCGGGTTCGATTCCCGGTTGGGGACGTGGGGACTTTCTGTGTGGAGTTTGCATGTTCTCCCCGTGCCTGCGTGGGTTTTCTCCAGGTACTCCGGTTTCCTCCCACCGTCCAAAGACATGCAGATTTGGGTCTAGGTGAATTGGGGAGTCCAAATTGCCCATAGGTGTGAGTGTGAGTGTGAATTGTCTGTCTCTGTGTTAGCCCTGGATTGACTGGCGTCCAGTCCAGGGTGTACCCTGCCTTCGCTCTATGACAGCTGGGATAGGCTCCAGCGCCCCCCGCGACCCTCTGTGGAGGATTAAGCGGTAGATAATGGATGGATGGATGGATGGATTACACCTGATTTTGTAGTCTGGGTGTAATTTTATTCACTCTGTTTTTAGATAAATACACTTTCACATCATCCAGTGGCTGTTGTTTACTTGTGTCATGCCATGTGACACGTATTTGTATTGTTATTATGGATTCTGCTACTAAAATTGTATTAATTGTAACCTGCCAAGGGACTGCAGATAGAAATTAGCTGAAGCTAAATCTGGTACAATGCATGGCAACATTTATGTTTAATATTGTTCATGGTACCTTACAAATAAATAATAAATAATGGAAATATGTTATAGGAGAAACAAAACTATTTATTATAATCCCATGATATTAAAGTCTAGTTTTACTCTGTCTGATCTACGTTACTAGGGCAAGGTAACATCAGTGACACTGGAACTCTGACATTTAGTTAATGATATATTTTGATACATGCACAGTCAGCAAAATGTGGCTTTAAAAGGAAAGCTCTGCATGCAGCTCCTCACCATCAGACATGAGGGTCCTTGTACTTGCCTTGACTGTAGCGTTTGCTGGTAAGTATGTCTTTCAGAAATTATAGCTTATCCTATCTAAAAGCGTATCTGGTAAATTTGGTGTTGTTTGAGTTAGCAAATCTCACTATTGTGTACATTAGTAGCATGTAGCAGTTCTCCAAAGAGGTTGGGGTTTAAATTCAATATTCAATATTTTTTTTAAATCAAGATTTAGGGGAACTATTATTGCACTTGTTGACAGAGTGTACCATAACTGTATATGTACATGTATAGTTAGACCTAACACAGAAAATATTCATCGATTTCTTCAATTTTGCAAATGTTAGTCAGTCACAATTTTGGAAACAAAAATACATATTTACTAATGGACAACACTGTTGAAATAATATTTAGACATATGTTATCTAGCCTGAATGTCAAACTAACATTCTATTCCTATTTTGCAGCGGGCTACCAGTTTACCTTCGGTAAGTTATTTTAACATGACGTTTAAAACGTGTAAAAAATTCATCACAGTTCAAAAACAGTTTTACAATACAACTTTGAAAAAGACTTGTGTGAATGTTGAATATTTCTTGTCATCATACATTCAGAATGTGCATTTGTGTATCCCAGTTTGGACATTTCTATGGGAGTGCAAAAACATTCATGAGATATATTGTTTTCAATGTCTGTTTGGGGTTTTTGAAAATACAAAAACAAATGCTAAAAGATTCTAACAGTAATAATTATCATTATAATCTGATGATATTGCAGCCCCTGAGTTTGCTACTGGTAAGACCTACGTGTACAAATATGAAGCACTTCTCTTGGGAGGTCTGCCTGAGGAGGGACTGGCAAGGGCTGGAGTTAAAATCACCAGCAAAGTTCTCATCAGTGCATTGGCTGCAGATACCTTCATGCTGAAGGTAAAAACTCTAAATAAGTTTTAATACAACTCAGTATTGATTCAAAACATGTATAAACCAAAATATTCCCTCATGGATAAGAGTCAGATACAGAATTGCTGTTCAGTAATCACTTTTAATTGAAAATTGTGTCACTTTTCCTTGTAGCTTGTGGCCCCTGAGATCTTTGAGTACAGCGGCATTTGGCCCAAAGACCCTTTCGTCCCAGTCACCAAGCTCACTTCAGCCCTGGCTGCTCAACTCTTGACACCCATCAAGTTTGAGTATGCTAACGGTGTTGTCGGTAAGGTGTTTGCACCAGCTGGCGTCTCTTCAACTGTGCTGAATATCTACAGAGGAATCCTGAACATCTTTCAGCTGAACATCAAGAAGACACAGAATGTCTACGAGTTGCAAGAGGTTTGAATTACATTTTTTATATAATTCCACCCACAAAACACCACAGTATTTGATTGTTTTGTTTAGTTTTCAAAATTGTAATTACTGTCACATTATGTTTAAATGATTGTTATGTAATGTATTGTAAATGTAATGTAAATTAACTGGATGACGCCGTAAATGAGTTTTAATAGTGTTAATCAGTGTTTTCTCGAGTATAAATAAAGGAGATGATGATGATGTTTATCTGTTATTTGTGTTATCTATAGCCTGGAGTCCAGGGTGTGTGCAAGACGCATTACATCATCAGTGAGGACGCAAAGGATGAACATATCCTCCTGACCAAGACCAAGGACCTGAACCAGTGCCAGGAGAGAATCATGAAGGACATCGGTTTGGCTTACACAGAGAAGTGTCTAGAGTGTGAGGCTGTGAGTGCAACTCCTTTGAACCCTACACTCTGATGTACAGCAAAGTCCTCAACACTGCTGGTGTGATCATATTGTGTGTCTTATCCAAGCAGAAAGCAAAGGCTCTGAAGGGAGGTGCTGCCTACAACTACATCATGAAACCAGCAGCCACAGGTTCTCTGATCCTGGAGGCAAAGGCCACAGAACTCATCCAGTTCTCACCTTTCAACATCATGAATGGTGCTGCCCAGATGGAGGCTAAGTACGTAGTTAATAAACAAAATGAATGCAACATGAAAGTTATACAGATACTGTTTGTCACATGTGCATATTTAAGTAGTAAGTAAGATCTTACACATATTCACAGGCAAATCCTGACCCTCCTTGAGATAGAGAAGACCCCAGTGGAGCCCATCAGGGCTGAATATCTTCACCGTGGATCTCTGCAGTATGAGTTTGCCACTGAGCTTCTCCAGACGCCCATCCAGCTTCTGAGGATCAGCAATGCAGAGGCTCAGGTACTGGGGAAGACAAAATGATTTTCCTCCGTCAACGTGTCCTGATCTACTGTCGGCCTTAACTAGCGGAGAGACATATTTTTATATGTTCATAGTCTTACCTTGCACATGGACAAAATATGTTGATGTACTTAACCACTTTCTGATGTAATGCTTGATGATTTATTTATTATTTTATTTATTTATTTTGAATTATTATTATATTTATTTTGAATTAACTAATTAATTACTTCCTTAGTATTTTTTCTCTCTGATTGCCTGTGTCCAGTGCCTACAAGGGAATGTGAATAATAAAAATAAAATAAAGAATAAAGAATAAAAATTGTTGTTGAATTCATCTGTCAACACACTGTAACACTGGAAACCTTGTTTTTCTTGACAGATTGTTGAGACTCTGAACCACCTGGTGACCTACAATGCAGCCAAGGTCCATGAAGATGCACCTCTGAAGTTTATTGAACTCATCCAGTTACTTCGTGTGGCCAGATTTGAGAGTATCGAGGCCCTCTGGACTCAGTACAAAGCTAGACCTGCTTACAGGTAATGACTACTTTCATCCAAAAGAGAATGAAGTAAAACATGCCATAAAAAATGACTTGGGATAACCTTTCTATTTTTCAGACACTGGATCCTGAATGCTGTCCCTGCCATTGGAACCCATGTTGCTTTAAAGTTTATCAAGGAGAAGTTTATTGCTGATGACATCACTATTGCTGAAGCTGCTCCAGCTCTGATTGCCTCAGTGCACATGGTGACCGCTGACATGGAGGCCATCAGGCTTGTTGAGGCAGGTCAACTCTTTTACTGCTCTTGTGTATTTACGCTGATTTAGGAATTAGGACACAGGAGACAGTCTCTTCTTCTCCCCGTCCCACAGGGCCTGGCCTTCAACCCCAGGATTCAGGCCAACCCAGTTCTGCGTGAGGTCGTCATGCTGGGTTATGGTACCATGGTGGCTAAATATTGTGCTGAGAACCCAACTTGCCCAGCTGAGTTTTTGAGGGTAAAGTTTGTGTGTTTTTCCATAACTAACATTCAGCTAAAATATTAGTAACAGGAATGAAAAATGAAACCTTTTTTTCTATACTTCCCACAGCCCATCCATGAACTTGCTATTCAGGCTGTTGCAAAGCGTGAACTTGAGGAGCTTGTTATTGTTCTCAAAGTTCTTGGTAATGCCGGTCATCCTGCTAGTTTGAAGCCAATCATGAAGCTTCTCCCTGGATTTGGAAATGCTGCTGCCACTTTTCCATTGAGAGTTCAGATTGAAGCCATTCTGGCCCTGAGGAACATTGCAAAGAAGGAGCCCAGGATGGTAAGACTAGAACTGCTCATTCCATTCCATTGCTGATGACTTATTTCATGTTATGTTGTGTGTAGATTTGTTTCTAACATCCATCATTATGAATCAGATCCAGGAATTGGCTGCTCAGCTGTTCATGGACAAGGCTCTTCACCCAGAGCTCCGCATGGTTTCTGCCATCGTGCTGTTTGAGACCAAGCTCCCCATGGGTTTGGTGACCACACTTGCCGATGCAGTTATGAATGAAGAAAATCTACAGGTTGCAAGCTTTGTCTTCTCTTACATGAAGGCCATGACCAAGAACACCGCCCCCGACTTTGCTGCAGTGTAAGATTCTGAATTATAATCCCCTTTTTGATGTTATTTATTTATATCCAGAATCTCCTAGATCAGTGTTTCTCAACCCACTTGTGGCTCTTTCTGTGCATGCAAAAGTAACCGGTCTTTGAAACTCTTATCAGGAGTAAAGCACATCCCCAATTATCTCAATTATATTAGCTTCCCTGTTAAGTGAAAACAGTCCGTTCAGTAGGACTACTCGGAGAGATTATCATATGTTATGATTGCAGTTATGATGTTCATTATATTCATATTCACCAGGATCAGCAGCAGTTGTGATGTTCATACTCATCAGTTTATTAATCAGGATCAGTTTGTTATTGTACTGTATATTGGTTTATTTTATGTTAATAAGGTTATGACAAACACATTTTCTTGGTTTGAAATTCTATAAAAGTAGGTTGTGACTTAATGACCGTAGGAAAATGTGGGTCCCAAGTCCAGACCAGTTGAGAACCACTCTCATAGATTGTAATCTTTTACTTTCAGTGCTGCTGCCTGTAATGTTGCTGTGAAGCTCCTCAGCCCCAAATATGAGAGACTGACGTACCGCTACAGCAGAGCTCTCTATCTTGATGCCTACCACAGTAAGAGAACAACTAGTTCATTATTTGCCGCCATAGATGTCATGCTCAACCCTGAGCTTTCATGGATCTCTTGTTCTTATATATATTCTTTCTATATTCTTTCTCCAGACCCCTGGATGATGGGTGCTGCTGCCAGCGCTTTCTACATTAACGATGCCGCCACTGTTTTGCCAAGAGCTGTCGTGGCCAAAGCTCGCACCTACCTAGCTGGAGCTTATGCCGATGTTCTTGAGGTTTAACTGCCACCAGGCTACTTTCTTAGTAGATATGGACACTGAAATGGAACTTGTGCATTATGATGGTATATTTTTTAAATAGTTGAAGCACTGCCCTTCCAGCAATTGTCATTTCTTTTTTAGCTTGGAGTAAGAACTGAAGGACTCCAGGAGGCTCTTATGAAAATCCCTAAGGCCCCTGAACATGCTGACAGGATCACCAAGATGAAGCAAGTTATGAAGGCTGTAAGTTTAAGGATCCTTCCAGTATGAAAATTCTTCCTTTATACTATGAAATTAAAGTTAATTTCCTCACTTGCTATGTACCCTTCCTTCCACAGCTTTCTGAATGGAGGGCCCACCCCTCTAGCCAGCCATTGGCCTCCATTTACGTGAAGTTCTTCGGACAGGAAATTGCATTTGCCAACATTGACAAAGCCATTGTTGATCAGGTTATTGAGGTACTGTACCTACAGTACTATAGACTTGGTATTTAAATGAAATAATTATACTGTGAACTCAACAACCTGCTGTCATTTAAGCAATGTTTGTTTTCCTACAGCTTGCCACTGGACCTGGAGTTCATACTTTTGGAAGGAAGGCATTGGACTCTCTGCTGTCTGGTGTCTCATTCCATTATGCTCAACCTATGTTGGCTGCTGAGGTTCGTCGTATCCTCCCCACTGCTGTTGGTCTGCCGATTGAGCTCAGTTTCTATACTGCTGCTGTGGCTGCTGCATCTGTCGAATGTAAGTTCCATCAGCTCAACTCAATTAATGTAGGCTACAGATGCTATGATTTTAAGTACTCTAGTACTTGTTATTCTTACTGAAATTTCTTACTGTATTTTATAGTCCAAGCCACTGTGACGCCACCTCTACCTGAGAACTACCATGCTGCCCAACTTCTTAAATCTGATATTACGATGAAGGCTGCGATTACTCCAAGGTAAACAAATTCTAGCTTACTTGAACCAAATGAAAACAAAACTTCTCATCATCAATTTAACTGAATCTTACCTGGTATCAAACACTTTCAGTTGATTGAAAAAATAATTTATTTCGTTTAATGTTTCCTTTCAGCGTTTCAATGCACACCTATGCAGTTATGGGAGTGAATACGGCTTTGATCCAGGCTGCTCTGTTGTCAAGAGCAAGAGTCCACACAATTGTACCTGCAAAAATGGAAGCCAGAATTGACATGATTAAGGGCAACTTCAAGATTGCAGTTTTGCCAGTTCCGGGTGTGGATAAGATTGCATCTGCACTGTACGTACTTTTCCTTTTCACTAAGCAACTTGTTTGAAGTACTATTTATTTTTTTCTTGAAACTAACATTTTTCTTACTTAACAGTGTTGAGACTTTTGCTATTGCAAGAAATGTGGAAGATCTTGCAGCTGCAAAAATAACACCAATGGTCCCAGCTATAGCTGCGACACAGCTGTCACGGGAAACTTTCACTTCTAAGTTCATTTCAAAGATGTCATCTTCTCTGGCTGGTAGTATGGTGAGTTTGATTCTTAACCTTTCCAACACAGAAACTGTTACATGTTCCCCAATCTGGGAACCCACAGTCTACTATCGATAATGATAGTAGACTCTGGGATCAACTCCCACTGTGTCTGGGTTATCTGGTCTAGCCAGCGGATCTGAAGAACGACTTCCTCTTCCAGTCGCCGGTCATTTAGTTTTTAGTTATGCGGTCATTTTTTATATCAAATGTTTGCCATATCCTGTCGGTAAACAAGCTAACACATCACGCTTGTCAAGCAAATATGTTAACGTAATCAGACTGTAAAACGATCCGCGGATAGCGACTTCCTCTTCCGGGGACCGGTCATCCGGCGGCTGTTTTACAGTCTGATTGCTTTGTTTAACATATTTACTTGACAAGCGTGATGTGTTAGCTTGCTGTTGACAGGATATGGCAAAAGTTTGATATAAAAAATGACCGTAAAAACAAAAAACGATGGCGGCCGGAAGAGGAAGTCGATCTTCGGATCCGCTGGCTAGACCAGATAACCCAGAACTAGTGGCCGTTGATCCCAGAGGCTCAGACGGTCGTCAGAGTGATTGAGCCTCTGGGTTCTCAGATTGCATGTTCCCAAAATGTACTGACTTTTGTTCTGTTCTAGTCAAGGTCATCTGAAATCATTCCTGTTGATCTACCCAACACACGCACCTTCAAGATCAAACCCCTCAAAACCTTCTTTGAGAAGAAAATGTGTGCAGAATCTGTAACCTTTGGAATCAAGGCATGCACTGAGATTGAATCTCGGAATGCTGCCTTCATCAAAGCATGTCCCCTCTATGCCATTGTTGGAAAACATGCAATCTTTGTTGAGCTTGCTCCAGGTAAGTAAACTAGATGACCTCAAACTACTGACATAACAGAAGTATTTTTGTAAGTACGTTGTTAGTAATAAAACAATAACGTGTTGTTCTTTGTGGGTGCAGCTGCTGGACCAGTCATTGAGAAAATTGAGATTGAGATGCAGATTGGAGATAAGGCAGCAGAAAAGATAATGAAAGTGATCAACCCGAGTGAAGAGGAGGAAATACCTGAGGAAAAGAATGTGCTGTTGAAGCTCAAGAAAATCCTGGCTCCTGGTTTGAAGAACAGGACCAGATCTTCCTCCAGCTCCAGCAGTTCTCGTTCTGTCAGCTCCAGTTCCAAGTCCAGTTCCAGCTCCAGTTCCAAGTCCAGTTCCAGCTCCAGCTCTTCTTCTCGCCCCAAGAGCAAGACAGTCGATATTCCACTCAGCAAGAGATCTCGGAGAGTCAGCAGCAGCTCCTCTAGCAGTCGTTCCTCCAGCAGTTCTTCAAGCAGACGTTCAGGTGTCAAGTCTTCCAGCTCTAGCTCCTCCAGCTCCAGCTCCAGCTCCCGCATGTCAAAGGTGAGGCACAACATCAACGTCATCTTTTCACATGTGGAAAAGAATCATGTGACAGAGGTTCAGGTTGAGTTACTTATCCTGATTACATTTCTATTGCAGCAGCAGCAGGAGAAGTTTGACATGAAGTTTACCAAGAGCCACATCCACAACGTGAGTTTGTGAATGCTGTTAAAAGACGACAAGAAAGATATATCATGTACCAGTTTGGATCACACAAGAAATGATGCATCTTTTTTTGTTTGCAGCACCCAGTCTCCGCATCCAGAGTTACTAGCAAGAGCAGCGCCTCCAGCTTTGAGGCCATCTACAAAAAGGTGAGACATCAGACCAAGCAAAGAACTACGACGGCGTATTAGGGCCATTGTAGGTTTAAAAAATATGGAGCCTGGGGAGGGGGGTAATATTCACACTTTATAATAGAATATCCAAGTTTTTTTCTCATAAATTTGTGAGGTTTTTCTTGTAAATTTGCCACTTTAATCTCAAAAATTCTGTTTTTTCATTTTTTTTCTCAGAACATTACCCCATCCCCAGGCTCCGTATATACTGTATATATATATTTTTAACCTTTTAACCAATGGCCCTAATACACCGTTTTAAAGAACAGTCTTGTGCATAAAGAATTGTCATTAGGGCATTATTCTGGCAGTTTAGTTTGGTAAGATGAGTCATATAATCACAATATCCTGGATTAGAATACAGCACAGGACCTCTCTCCCAGTCTGTCCTGTCTCTCTGCTTTGACCTGTCCAATAAAGACAAAAATGGCCAGAAAATAATCTTCGTCATTTGTTTGGCATCTTCAGGCCAAGTATCTCGCTAACGCTGTCACTCCTGCTGTGGCAATCCTCATCCGCGCTGTGAGAGCTGACCACAAGGCTCAGGGATACCAGATTGCAGCGTACCTCGACAGGGCTACTTCCAGAGTGCAGATCATCTTTGCCAACCTTGCAGAGAACGAGCACTGGAGAATCTGTGCCGATGGTGTGATGTCAAGCAAACACAAGCTCATGGTAAAACTTGTAACTTTGCCTTCAATATCAATTGAGTTTTAGTAATAGTTGTTATGATTGTAATGCTTTGCTTGATATCCTCTCAGGCCAAGATTGCCTGGGGAATTGAATGTAAACAATATGAGACTGAGATCACAGCTGAAACTGGTCTTGTGGGACAAGATCCAGCATTCCGCCTAAAACTGACCTGGGACAAGCTTCCAAATATCATGAAGCGCTATGCAAAGGAGTAAAGTTGCTAAATAATATCATTTTAAAACATTTTGTTCAGTCATTTATACAACTCAAAGCGGAATCTAATTATGTATGGTTTTTCTAGGGTCTCTGACTATATTCCAAGTGCTGCTGTGGCAGCTGGAATAAGTCTGACAAAAGACAAGAATGCCCCTAATCAAATCATCCTGACTGTGGCCATCATCTCTGAGAGAACCCTGGATGTTGTGCTGAAGACACCAAAGGTAGAGTCTTGTTTTCCTTTTCATAGAGACCTACAAAGAATATTTCTGTATTACATTTTGTTGTTTAGAGTGTATGCATATTTAAAGTAGAATGCATATTTTCTCTGATTCATAACTGTTTCAATGTTAATATTACAGAGGACTATGTACAAATTGGGTGTAGGTCTCCCTGTTTATCTGCCCATTGGAGATACTGCTGCTGAGCTGGAAGCCTATCAGGACAATCTGGTTGCCAAGATGTCACATGTGCTGACCAAGACTAATGCAGGTAAAAATATAAAAGGGAATAGGGGTTTCAAATTTGACAGTGGAATAGTTAAACTGATAAATCCATATTTGACTTGTTGATTCATCTTTTCTTTTGACTCTAGCTGAGTGTACCATGGTCAAAGACATGTTGACCACATTCAACAACAGGAAATACAGGAACGAGATGCCCCAGTCTTGCTACCAGGTTTTGGCTCAGGATTGCACGGAAGAACTCAAATTTATGGTTCTGCTGAAGAGGGATAATACACAGGAACAGAACCAAATCAATGTGAAAATCGCAGACATGTAAGTACAACAAATATTGAAATTGCCTAATTTTGAAACCACATTACTATAATTTATAATACTACTATAAAAACAATATTATAAACCTGGAAATTAAAAAAAAACAGTTATAATCTTAAGAAATATTTCAGACTTTGTTAGATTTGATTTATCGTTAACTGTTGCCGTCACCCCCATTTATTTCAACAGTGATGTCGATCTATACCCGAAGAACAATGACATTATGGTGATGGTTAATGGATTGGAAATTCCCATGAGGAAACTGCCATATCAGCATCCTACAGGTCTTTTATTTTATTCATTTAAATTTAATGTGGAAATTATTCAATTTGTTGGTAGTTGAGCATCCTGTTTACATGTTATGTACTTCCCCTGATTATAGGCAACATTCAGATTAGACAGAGAGGTCAGGGCATCAGTCTCCATGCTCCAAGCCATGGTCTTCAGGAGGTCTACTTCGATATGAACACATGGAAGGTGATCGAATATATTGTTTTAAATTGTTTTTATTGGACTCAGATTATTCAAAACAGATTTGACACTTGTATTAATCGAATTAATGAATCTATTTCCTTCAGGTTAAAGTTGCGGACTGGATGAAGGGACAGACCTGTGGACTCTGTGGAAAGGCTGATGGGGAAGTGAGACAGGAGTACCGCACCCCCAACGGACGCCTGACCAAGAATGCCGTCAGCTACGCTCATTCCTGGGTGCTCCCTTCTAAGAGCTGCCGCGATGCCTCTGGTAACATGAACCTGTTTCAGCTGTCTTTCACAAATTGTTCACATAGCAACAAAGTATATAAAAAATACTTAATACCCTAAATGATAAGTCTACACCAAACAAGTATTTCCATTTGAATTAAGTTTATTAGGCCTGAAATACCAACTTAACATTGAACACAATTTTAAAAACAGACATACAAAAAGTTCTTCCACACAAGGTTTCAGAATCAGAATCTTTATTAAGCCATAACATGTAAACATATTTAGGAAATTTTGGCGTGACAGTGGAGTGCAGTTTAGACATACAGGTGCAAAAACAGACAAGACAGTGTAAAACTAACATGTAAAGTAAAGTGCAGTGTGAAAATCACTCAATGTTAAAGGATAATTCCGGTCATTTTCAAAGTGACCTCTATTTCCTCATGTTTGTGTGTGTTTGTAACTGATAGATAGATAGATAGATAGATACTTTATTGATTGATTGATTGATGGGAACAAGAATGTTTGAAATTGGTCCAGTTTTAAGGTAGCGGTTAGAAGTTTGTGCCGGAGCTAAGTGGGTCAATGTTACGTCTATAGGGCAAGAAAATCTAGTCAATGTACGTCTCTAAAAGCGTT
>CABFOS010039066.1:0-11692 GCA_900660315.1 Diretmoides pauciradiatus
ACAGTCTGCACTTTAACCTCATAGTCATTGTTTAATTTCAAATCCAATGTGCTGGAGTACAGACTCAGAGCCACAACAACAAAAAATATGTCATATGAGTATCTGAGTATCTATATTTGTATCTATATTAATATGATATTATCTATATAATATGGGTTTCTATATTTCTGGTCACTGAGTTTATATAGTCATTAGTTATAGGTAGTTATTTGTAGTCAATTTAAAGACTGTGTTGCTGTTCTCAGGTCCCACTTTAGTGTTTACATGCTTATTTGTACAATATGCATGCTCATACTAACATCATAAGACAGAAGTTTCCGTGTTGTGTGTAGTGAGAATGCGCTAAAGTAAGGGGGGGGCCCCCAAACCAAATCTTGATTAGGGCCCCCAAAAGTCTAGGGCCGGCCCTGGTGACTATTATTGATTTATCCACTAGATAAGACACATTTTACTGACATTAGACAATTTCAGACCATGATTGTCACATCCAAATACAAAATGCTGAGTCTCTCAATCACAGATCCATGCAAGCTTTTGAAACACAAGGCAAAGCATTGCAATGTAAAGAATCCCTTACCAACAAATCATGTTGTATGTTACAGAAAACCTTTCATTTTATTTAAACTAAGCATCTTCTGAGCATCTCATCTATGTAGCACAAACTGTGTTCACATGCAGCTCAAATATCCTGCAGCCCTACAAAGACGGGTCTTACTTCTTCTTGTCAGACGTCTCAGACTCCGGAGGGATGCCCAGAACGATGACAGTTCCCTTCTCAACATCCATGGGAGCAGCCATGATGAGGGGCAGCAGTTTACAGCGTTTGTTCCTCGTCTAACAAGAAAAAAATAGACTATTAACCTGCTCTCAATGTACAAAACAATGGTTTTGACAGTGATCATCATGAGGTACTCACAGAATGGATAAAAGCTTTCAGGAGATACTTGCAGAGCAGAGTCAAGGCCATGGGCTTGGAAAATAGCTTCACATCAGGGGTGCCCTACACATTAAAGAGCAGGAAGAAGAAGGGATTAAGCTGGAGAGGATGTAGTGCTAAGCTGCAACAACACACATGTACAGGTCATACACAGAGACACACTCATACCTCCATGAGATAGCAGTAGAGGAAGGGTCCCTGGGACAGTATGAGGTTGGTACAGATGCAGCTGGCTACGGTCTGTTGGATGGCAATCAGCTTCTTCTTAGCCAGGTCAATGCCCAAGTGCAGACGGTCCAGGTTACTCCTACACAGACAAAGAGAGGCAAGAACCACTATCAGTCCAATCTGAAGTTTCAAATATATACATATATTGTGATATATGGGATGCTCCCTCTATGTGCCACAGGATTATCACTCTCCATTTAAGGCTGCATAACATTGCAAAAACAAAAAACAACAACTGAATATTGTGATAGTCTAAATGGCTCTACATGTGAGAGATCCTTTCTACATAATTACATTGTTTTTCCAGTGTTTCTAAAATACTAAAATGGCAGATTTGCTGAATTAAAAAAAAGCCCTCCTATATAATGTGTAGGCCAAGGACTCTGGAAGGAGGTTGGGGGGTTGTAGTCTAAAAAAGGCTATCGAATGACAATACATAGAAAAAAATGCATGTTTTAAAAACATAGTACTATATGGTTATTTCCAGACATGGTATCCAGTTTGTATTACATCCCTGCAACACACCTGGAAAGGCAGTCAAGGGCCTTGATGAAGTTGTCGCTGGCACTCTCATCTTTCCCAGTGCTCTCTAGCAAAGCAGCAGCAGCATGCACCACATCACTGGCCAGGAAACGGTTCTTAAAGCCGAAGTGAACACCAAACGTCTGGATACGGATATCCTTCATACTGGTGGACAGAGAGACACAGACAAACACAAAGGGCATCATGCCAGATTCTATGTAGGTATATACATGCATATGTAAATTATAGAGGAATGACAATTGAGACTTTATCTGCTCCAGCCTTCTCTAGATTCATACCCATATTTATTGGAAGACTCCTCTATGACCTCCCTTAGGTTCTCTTTGATTGACATGTCCATGGAGTTGAATTTCTGGCGCACTTGCTTCAGGGGGAGCCTGTAAAGAGATTTAAACAAAGAATGAGAAACAAACAAACCTTGCAACAGCCACTAAAATCAGCTAGTCAAACTACTCCCAAGTGAGTCCAAGATGCATTTATTTTCACATTCCAGTCTAAACTGGGCAAGCCAAAACTCATCTACTGTACCACTCAAATGATATTAATTAAAACGAGTACTCCTGACATTTCATCCCTAACTCACCAGGCATTTATTCTAGGCCAAGACTCACCCCATGTCGGCCAGGAATTCCTGAAGTTTCTTTTGGCCGTTTAAGGACCAAAGTTTGAAATTGCAGGAGGTGTAGCAGGAATTGCAGATGCTCTCATAAAGGGACCAATGCTGGTAGAGGGTTAGACGAAGGCTGGGACAGAGAGTTAAGAGGAACACAAAGGGAAACGAGAACAAGAGATGCAGCTACAAACAGTTTGTACTATTCATTCCTGCAATTGTAACACTTGAGTGTATGGGTCACATGGCTCCGTGATAACGACATGTCAGATGAGTAAAGGATACTCATATTCAAAGGAGATCCTCATACAGTCGATGGAGAGAGAGTTCTCCTCGTCCTCATTCCTGTGGTTATGACGGGAAACATGTCGCTGCATTGTGGCAATGTCTGTTACATACTTCATGCTAAAAAGGGCAAGACACAAGCACATCATACTTAGGTGTGTGTACGCATCTTCATGCAAACACATATTACACGCATTATGTAACCAAAAGTGGTGGTACGTAATGGTACGCTAACAGTGAAGTATGAAGTGATTCTTACTGTGTGATTTTATCATGAACCCACTGGTCTGTCAGACCAATGACGGCCCACCTGCAAAAAGCAAAAGCAACACACTCAACAAAGTGCATGCACAGTAGACAAGCTGTGTCTCAAAGTCTGCATTTTGCACTGCCATTCCTGCTCTTCTTGTTACAAAAGCCACATAAAATTGTTTACCACAACATGTCCTTGGTATCTTTAGTCATCACCCACGCCAGCTCGAATATCACCATTGCGGCCTGACAAAACAACACATGAAACACACAAGTTTACTGAGAACACATGAAAACATGAACATTTATTCAACAAGGACTTCCTGCTATCCAGAAAGTTAATACATAGATTTAACACAAAATGGCAGATCTCAATTTCTTGACCGGATTTGATGATTTTCGTCCTCTTTGGTTCAATACGATGGATGTTGATAGTGGCTGTCAACACAGCCTTATTGATTTTTAGCTGAACATTATTCTTCACTAAAACAAACAATACAATATGTGAAATGACAGTGGGTGTAGAGCTACATAAAATTAACAGCTAAATGTGTATCTGGACTTAACATTCCAATTCATTTTCCATATATGTTTAGACTTTCCAGACCTGTGTAGGAACCCTATTAACAAAAAATCATCTACTCACTGAAGTCCCATGGTATTCATACTGCTCATAATCAAACAGGATCTCACGCCTGTGAAATGAGTAAAAAGTTGGTGTGAATTTAGCCATTTACTAACTAGACTATTTCACAACCTCACAACACCTCCTGAACGAAGATACTTCACCTCCGTGCCTCCCACTCTCTTTTTGCCCGCTGTCTTTCAATTCTCCGCTCAACTGCTCCCTATAAAGACACAAAGCACAATACAACCATTATAGTTTAGTTAGTACTACTCTGTTACTTTTTTAGTGGGATAAACTAATCCTGCTCAAACATGTACTTCATCAAATCTCCTCCGTTTGCCAGAAGGCTCTGAGCCTTCGTCACTCTCATTTCCAGAGTCATCTCCTCCTTCCTCATCCTCATCACGGAAGATATCATCATAGGAGGGCACACCCAGGTCATCATCCTGTTTGATTAGCAGCTTTATCTGTGGAAGGAATGACAGGAGCTTACTAAATGCTAACTTCCATATGTGGGGGATAGCAACCTTTAGAAGCAGACAAGAAAATGATTTCCTCCACTGACAATAAAACAAAACAAATGTTCTAACTCAGATGCATCTTTAACACATAGAAAAGGATGCAACACACCTCAAATACCCAATTTGTCTTGTTGCCCAAGCTTTCATCCCTCATTATTCATAATTCAAGCTGACTTTATCCCTGTCCCCTCACCTGGGTGTCATTGTAGACATTAACCACATCTACAGGCCGGTGGGTGTCACAGATAAAGAAGATCGAGTCTTCATCTGGCTGCAACATCTCAAGGAGGTCGACGTTGGCGCCGCAGTTCACAAGAACAAAATAACGGAACTACAAGAAAGAATAAAACAAGGCTATACACAGATTTCACATGGGTCAACCACTCTTATTCACTATCCAGACTGTTATTTAGTCATGTACAACCTCAGTTCTGATCAGGTAACACATTACCTGCTCTTTGTGCTCAAGGAAGGCAGTGCCCAGGTCCTGCCAGCCTGCCACTGGCACCAGCGTATACTGGACCTGGTCACAGTGGAACAGCGCCTGGTAAAGAAGAATAATAAAATAAAAAAAGATCTTCAATTGTAGTACTAGGCACTATTTCATCAGTTTATTGAACCAATAGCGAGGGTTAGTTTCTAACTGACAAATAATCCAACTACAGGATTGGCACAGGAACACTCATTGGATCTTAAAGCGTTATCACTTAAAGGGAAATACATAATAACATAAGACAAATACACACAGGTTAGATAGACGCAGGTTAGATAGACAGGTTGCTAATGTGGCTAAGGGAGAGCCCTGGGGTTTAGTAAACTATGCTCACAAGAACTTAGCCGACGCCAACTCGTTTGTAATATGTGAACGCAACTGGCTGAACAGGGACATCAGGGACAACGTTAGCTAAGTGCTAACTGACTTACTTTACCTGCAATATCTTACAAGCGCAGAGAGCATCGATGTCTGATGCCACCAGGAGGGCGACTCTCTGAAAGCAGAGTAGGAAACAAAGGTAACGTTAACGATGTAAACGCCGCATATACACCCAGAAACCAGAACTATCGATCACCAATACAGTGTTCCGCGGCTTGGGCCCAAACAACTCCTACCTGGTTGACAACTACGTCATAAAAGTCCTTTCTTATGTCCGTGACAAACATTTTCAAGAATGACGGTTATATTACATATATTAAAAAATCCCTTTTACAATGAGTTTTTAAAACAAAAAGTATAAAATGAATTCAAGAGCAAGTTATTGTCCTCAGCGCTGTCAGTCTTTCTGCTGCTAAGGAGTTCCTGATTAGAAGTGTGGCGCCAAATCTACACGTCACATCCAACCAATCACGAGAAGGGAAACTGACCAATAGATGATCAGCGGCCGCGCGCCGTGGAGGCGGAGCCACGAGCTGTTGTGGTCGTATCCACATTGACTATACTGCTCACTAATCATCATCATGTTATTCACTGTGTAGGGAATCCAATGTTATAGCTGAACTGTCTATAAACATCATTCTCTATAATTAATTTGTCAGCTTTGTGCAATTTGGAATCAACTGTAGAGTCAAATGTAACTGTACTATGCACTGAAATCTGACTGTCTGGATTATCAAAATGAGATATACAACAACTCAACTCTCTTGTTTTACAACCCATTATTTGAGTATAATTGGCCATGTTATCAGAGCACAATCAGAAATGTAATAGAGGATGGCTGAGGTGTATCTTGTCTCTGCTTTGTCTCTTAAAGCCAGATGAATGGAGCCTGAAGCATCCAAGATTCATAGGCAGACAGTTTCTGATAGAAAAGGTAAGACTGTCAAAGGACACATACTATTAATATATAAGTAGTTGTATGAATAGGATAGTGTGATGTTATATATATATATATACATACACATATATTAGCCCTGTTTTCATTGCTAGAAAACTGGCTGTGCTTGAAATGTAGGCATATCTCTGTTGTTCTTTCAGAAACTCACATGATGTAGTTTTCTGTTCATAATCTGGAAACTTTATTTTCTAAAACATTTGTTTGGTGGAAACATACTCAATACCAGGATTGGTGACTCAGAATATAGGCAACAGACAGTGCAGATCTGAGGACTTTATTTATAAACATTATTTAGTCACCAAAAGATTAATTAAAACTAAAAGCATCACAACATGTACAATCAGGGTACTGTGTCGTCAACAGGTGCAGCCACTATCATCCTACAAGCCAAGGCAAATCATCAGCATGACAAGAACAAAGCAACAGGCAAGTTTTTAGTATAACCTCTTATAACAATAGTAGATCTGAAGGAAATCGGAAGGATTAGAGACAATAATAATAACCTGATACACTACTGTCAAATCTGAAAATCATGTTGTTCTTAAGTAGTGGAACATGCAAAATGGTATCACCTACATGTATGTACTCTAACAGTAATAGGGTGCAATAAACATTTTATGTATAAGATCTATCAGAAATCCATTTACCCACAAATGTGATTCCTTTAATCATGATTTGAAATACCATGATCACATTCGGGGTAAATGAATATGAAAAATTCAAGTAAACTCCTCTGTGCCCCAAAATTAAAGGTTACAGTTACAGACTCTTATAAATAAGCTCTACATAGAAAATTAACATAAATACTATTGGTCTCAATGGTCCGTATAAGGACCTGTTGGCTACCCTACCAGTTGTAGCTTCTAACCCTTTCCACCCAGAAAGAAAATTGTGTACCCATCAAACATTATTACCATTGAAATCTATAGAAAAAAAGCAATTTCCTCTTCTGAAGCAAATTTAAAAAAAAAGGCAACATATCACATTTGAATATAATCATCCTGGCATTGCGACTGCATCACATAAGACTGTAAAACGATCACGACTTAGGACTCAGACCCAAGTTGTTTCTACAACAGAATGTAAATGGTGAACATGTATACTGTTATATGCAGTATTATGCTTCACTAATTAACAGAAAACATCAAAGTAATGTAGTAAACAAAGGCACAAATTAGTCTGTTCTTTCTAACAAACCATTTGGTCCAAAACCACTGTGATCTGATTGCCTTTGCTTGACTCACAGCGAATGAGCGAAGTGCTTTGATCCATCAAAACTATGGCTGGTTTCACACAAACAAACACTTGTCCAGGTTTGATTGCTTAAGCCTGCAAAAACAGATCAAACCTATATGTCAAACAGATCAAATCTAACGTTTTGTTCCGGTGAATAACCAGCCATATGAATAAAACAGAGAAAACAAAGACTAAACCAAAAGAAGTAAAACCTACTACTGAACCAGACTGAAGTGCTCATTGTGTTTGTGAAACCCAACAACACAACACAGTACACAAATACTACATGTAGATGACAACTATCAGAGAAACCTAACAAACCACAGGATGTGCCAAGAGTACAACTGTCTACTAACAAGATAGAAAACCCCAGCAGCAGAAGCACTGAGAGGCTAGCACCAGGTACCTGGAGAGGGTAGGTCTTACTGCCAGTCCCACCCCACACAGGTTCATCAGAAAGATCTGGTTCCATTGCAACTGCTTCCCCAACCCCATCTGCTGCCGTGTTTCCACATCCCCTAACCATTCACTCTTCACACTTTAAAAAGGGTTGGGTGGGTTGGGAGAAGGAGCCAACTTGCGGCAATGCAACCAGACCTAAGCCTGAGACCACTGATGTAGAAATACATGTACCGCAATATCTATTAGTCATATTAATTTGTGACAATATTAGCCAATCTGCTGCCCGGTTAGATTAGAGAAGTGATTATCACTCGTCTATCACAAAAATGTAAAAACATGTACAGACGGCATTGCAAAAACTGTGATAAAGTTTGAGTGGATCTGCTACCTGCTATCTACTGTAGACGTTATATTGAGAATTGGATATGAAGTCTTTCCAGATACCGTTTTCAAAATCTGTGAATGGAAACAGGGTGACATTCAGAAAAAGCTTTAGGAAGACAAGAGCGATTTAAAAGCACTCAAGACAGAGGCAGCAGAGGAAAGC
Organism: Diretmoides pauciradiatus; assembly: GCA_900660315.1. Taxonomy (NCBI): domain Eukaryota; kingdom Metazoa; phylum Chordata; class Actinopteri; order Trachichthyiformes; family Diretmidae; genus Diretmoides; species Diretmoides pauciradiatus. The sequence continues at coordinate 8,022 of CABFOS010039066.1, forward strand.
TGCACAGGCCAAAGATATGACGCTCACCAAGTCATTTTGCTTAACTAACTCTACACATAACCACAGTCAACAGAGCAACCAAACACGGGGCTGCTTTCACATATGAACCGCCAGCATCAAGTGGAATTCTCCAGCTCTGGCTAAGCCAAAACAAATCTATTTCCTTCAAGTTTCAACCCTGGTTTTCCAAATGGTGTTGAATCTACAAAAAACATAGAAGTGGTGACTCTATAAAGACGTGATATACAACAGTGGAGGCAAAAACCCTTGGGCAGTGAACTATTAGTGTAGTACTTCGTTGACCTGGTCAGTGGTCAGCTGTTGTGTGTAGTTCAAGTTCTGTGTTCTATATGTACATAGGGTGTGAAGACCAGAATTTGGAGGATTACAGAGTAACCCAGAACAAAAATCACACAAACAAGGAAGTATTTCCCAGTTACAGCTAGTCTACAGGGGCAGTATATAGTTGGAGTTGGCCAGCTTGCGTTCCTGTGCAGCAGGTACAGTCTCTCTGTAACGCAGAGCTCTGTGGCAGTCAGGGTCCTGTAGCGGAGGGTAGTGCTGTCTATAACACAACCAGGCAAACGCAAGACCCAGCAGAGAACCCACCAACACATCTGCATAAAGGGGAGAGAGAACATTAGTCATTTCCCAGATGTTTTTATCCAAAGTGACTTACAGTAAGTGCATTCAACGTAGGTAGTCAAGAGAACTACTAGACACCAGAAATCATAAGTGCATCACCTTTCTAAACAAGCATCTAAGAGCAGAACCAGAGCTAGAGTAAAAGTGCAAAACATATAAATACAATAAGTGACTTTCCATAACTAATCTGGAGTGCTTCCATGACCTAAATATTTTATTACTTCCTGGTTTGTTAATATTTTCCATCTCAGAAAGATTCAAAAGGGGTAAACAGTCGGTTTCCACTACAATTAGGTTTGCAGTAGATAGGTACCCATACAAAGTAGAAAAACCCAATGTAATAAATCCATGAAAGAGGTTGTAAAATACACCTCAAATTCTATGATATTCCAGAAATGAGCCATGAGCCGTGAGCGGATTCATCTGGTTCCCAGGCTAAGAAATTGCATGACCAGTGGGAAGTGCTGGCATGAAAGCAAATTACTTTCATGTAGGGATGCATGATATATCGGTCATCATATCGGTATCGGCCGATAATTGCTTAAAAATGTATTATCGTTATCGGACAGATATCAATATGCAATATCGGTATTAGTATCAATATCGGTTGGTATGACTATGGAAATAATTGGTCATCGGCCAAAATGTCAATATTGTGCATCCCTAATAGATAGATAGATAGATAGATAGATAGATAGATAGATAGATAGATAGATAGATAGATAGATAGATAGTAGGGATGCATGATATATCGGTCATCATATCGGTATCGGCTGATAATTGCTTAAAAATGCATTATCGTTATCGGCCAATATCGGTATGGAAATAATCGGTTATCGGATATCGGCCAAAATATCAATATTGTGCATCCCTACTTTCATGTAATTTCAATTATTTGTTACTAAAGTTATGATCAATCCTATGATCCTATGGTCCAGCAGGCACTTTGTTACAGAATAGTTCAAAATAATGCTTGAAGTTGAGTTAAAATTGAACAACGCTTTTACTTTGTGAGCTGCATCGTGCTCTGCTAAGCCCACTTTCTAATTCAGCTTTAACTTAAGTATCCCACCTTGCCAGTGATGTTTGTAGTCGCAGGTTCTGGAGAGGGCAATCATGGAGGCGAGGAGTATAGGAGTGAGGAAGGCACACAGCCGCCACGCTCTGCCTTGGCCTCCCGAGCTGAAGCAGCGCAGCTTCCCTCCTATGTACAGCGCCGTGAACCCCAATCCTGCAAATGCAACTGGGGCAAGGAGAGAAGAGTGAGAGGGCGATCACAAAGAGAACAGCTGTACTAGAAAGATAAGGCACGGACACATGATGCTGAAACAAGAGCCTGGAGGGTAAAACTACAATTACATGCATCCATTAGCTCACACAAATTGAAACTTATTATGCTTTTTTCCCCTTTCTTTTGTGACTACTGATGAGAGCTACAGAGGAGTAACAGCCACTAAAGAGAATCTCTTACAGGAAGAGTGTCCGCTGGGGAAGCTCTTTCTGCCCTCCATGACCACATCTGGGTCACCACTGCAGTGCATCTCCAGGTTCATCTGACCATCTGGGAAACAGCGGTAGAAGAAATCTGGTCGCGGCCTGAGGTAGGGATAAACACATGGAGAACACACGCTGCATCATCCATAACACAGACTATGAGTGTCTCCTGGAGTGTGCATCTGATAGATTACATTGTTGTGTTTGCAGAAGAAGCGTACCTGCCAACAACTAGTTTGATGGCGTTGGTGAAGACGCCGTTCAGCACCAGAGTCAGAGTCACAGCTGTATAACGGAAGAAGACAAAACTGAAACAATCCAATGGTTAATATTGTCCTCTCCTTTCCTCTTGCTGCCTCTCACCCGTTCTTTGACTCAATCGTGAAAAAAGTCTGGGCAATTCAAAACCAGTCAACATTTTTTAATGCAACCAACCAAATGCTTTTATTTAGCGGTCCATTCCTCACCCAGCGAGGCTTCCTTCAGATCTCCTCTATCTGCCTTCTTCAGGAGGGTGAACAGCAGGATCACTATCAGCGGGGTGAAACACGCCACACTCTGACGCAGAGAAGAGAAAACAGAGGATGTAACAAGTCCAATGCTGCATTACAAAGTATTTGCTCTTTAAATGCACTGGCAGGAAAGACATGAGGGGAGCAACTTCAAGTCCTCTTCAGTTCACAGCATGAAGGAGGAGGTAGGGATACGATGAATGGATTGGACTGAAGGATGTAGTTCAATTTGTCAACACACACAAGCACACAGAGATAGTACTTACAAACATGAGATTGGTGGGTACGTGGTCACTTTCCACACGATGGAACTTGTACAACCACATCTCCTCTGCCTGGATTTCACGGTAGAAAGGAGGAAGCTGCTCCGTTATACTGAGGACAACACACACACAGTTTTTTTTATTTCCACCCGAAAAGGAATCACTTGCCTTTTCAATAATCAAAACGATGAATCAGATGGAAGACATACTCACAGGAACACAACCAAAAGCACCATTCGGATGGAAACTTCTGAGAGTAAACCACGCAGGAGCCTCCTCTTCATCTTGTTTCTTGGGAGTGGACTTCAGTCAACAGCCAACATGGTCGATCCACCAGCAGCCTCTCCTCAACTGAGACACAAGAAAGATAGGATGGTGATTTGGAAAGTTCCTCACAGCCTTGACTTGTTATCAGGGCTGATATGTAACACTGTGAGGATTGGGAAATAAGAGGGATGGACAGTGGACATTTAATGGAGCCACCTGTCTAAGTGGAATGGCTGTTCAATATTCATCCCACAACTATAGGCCAACACTGTTAGCTGATGCAAGTATTGGCTGACACGTACAATACATTTCATCATGGCAGCCTCGGATGCCCTGATGACAATACACAGACAACAAGCTAACGTTAGCTGTCTGCGCCGGTGAAACCACACACACACACACACACACACTATTATCATATCTGAGTGCTTGATCCACTGAGTTCACATCAACATTGAACCTGTGTTAGAAAGTTCTTAAAGGAACTGTC
>CABFOS010039072.1:0-13350 GCA_900660315.1 Diretmoides pauciradiatus
TTACTCTGTTTAACATGTGAAATCATATGGAAACGTTATTATTATTGTTTGATCTCATGTTCAAAAATAAACTCATACATTCATTCAATATATTAATGTACAATAATAACGTTTCACATTTGTAATAATATTTTATTAGTAATGTTTTGCATGTCTGTGCTCCGTGTGTGTCTAAGCAGAGTGTACGCGCGTTGTGCACCCGCCTGTAGAGACACGTATGCACCCGTGAAATAACAGTGAAATACTGCGCCAGCCTTTAGACCAGGTTTTTGTTGGTCAGTGGCGCGTTTGATTTCTGCGCTGTCAAAATAGCAAAGCGCCACTGTGCTCCACCACCACTCCTCCTTTTTAGACCGACACACCCATTGCGCTCAGACCGGCGCAAGTGTATTTGGTAGTTTGACCGCGAGGGCGCAAGGCGTGTCAATGATAACTGCGCCGGTGCCAAACTAGCAATGACACTTGCGCCGTGCCATTACGCGCCAGGCGCCGCCTGCGCCAGCCCTTCGTAACAGCAACCCTCCCCGCTCATGGCGCATCAGCCTTTTAAAGGGATGGGGGCATGACACTCGGATTGGCTTATTGAATGACACAACCATGACTAATTCAGAGAGAAAGTACAACCCTTTTAGACCAAGCGCCCGGCGCACAGACTGTTTTTGCGTTGTCAAACTAGCAAAAGTCGACTTGGGCACGCCCCAATAGACCTTGCGCCGTGTAGATCGCGCCGTCTGTGCCAGACTATCGTAATAGGGCCGAAGTGTTGCGCAACCATCAACTACTGCCCCCCATTCGACTGCAAAGTAGATAAACTGGCATTAGCCAAGATGTCTTACCCAGGGTGTCACAGGGCTCGTTCTTCCAGGAGCAGATGTCCAGTCCGGTTAGGAGAACAGCATGGTCGTGGCGTTTACCTCCCTTCCCCACCAGACCTGACTGCCACTGGCAGAAACTGTTGAGGGACTGGTCTGCATGGTGGTTAATGGTCAGGCCAAGCTAGCGAGGAGGAGAGCGAGAGGGCATTATTGATTGAACAAATAAATAAACAAATCGGTCAATGAACAAATTAATTAATAAATGAAGGAACAAGTGAGCAAACAAATGAGTGGACAAATGAATTAATGAATTAATGAATTAATGAATTAATGATTGTCCTGTTAAGGCCTTTTAAGTGTTAGGTGGTGCAAGATCAGAAAATCCACTCACAGGGTCCTGTTCAAGTAGTAACAAGCTAACCACCACAATGTTGATGTCTGTCCCGATGGTGCCATCTTTGAAAAGACTGGATACCTGGAAAAGAGCATAAAACTGTTTGGTAATAATCTATGTGTGCTGAATCTAATCTAATTGAATTGAATTTATTAGGGATAGCTCCTTGAGATTATTAATTGCTTAATTGCCCCATGTTCACTTCTTCTATCAATTTCTTTAAAAGTGCAGTAAGTGCAAAGGTCAGGCTCTTAGTTCTGTTACCATATTCCTGAGACCACAGAATGATCATGGAAGGCAAAGCAAATGAATAAGAGCTAAGGGATTTTTCACTTTACTACCCCTCTATTACCCCCACAGTTTCAAGGCGCTGCGTCCTCTTTCTCCTCTCGCCTCACCATGTTCATGACGGTGAGGATATAGGTAGTGACGTTGTCCCTGCCATGTTTCTCCAGCATCTTCCTGTCCGCCACCACCAGGGTCTCAACGTTTAGACCTCCCACCCTGTTGGAGTTGATGGGCGATCGCTTGGCCCTTCCTGGCCCTTCCACCTGCCGCACCTCGAACTCGTCGGGTAGGATGAAATGATCCTCAGCGGGAGGCTTGGGAGCGTCTACAAGAGAGAAAAGGAAAGGGCGGAAGGGAGGATAGACAGAGAGAGAGAGAAAGAGGGAGAGACAAAGAGAGAGACAGCAAGTTTGTGAATGAGGGTCAAATGAGCGGTATGTCTTTTTCCTGGCTCGTGCCTGGTGATAAGAGTACAGGCTGGGGTGGTGAAAGGCCAGGAAATTCACTCCCCATGCTGCTTCCTACCTCTCAACACTAGAAAGGGACGATAACAATCTGAGCTACAGCTGGTCAGCTGGAATAGCATGAGTCTATAGGCCCATTGCAACGGATACAATAAACGCAGTCACTGAACATTTACCACAGTCTTGACACTTCATATTGAACACGTGCTCGAGTTGTGAAAATCAGCACTTGTGACTTGACTTGGACTCCTCTGCTGTGAGACTTGACTTACTTGCAACTTGACGTCTTGACAGCAAGGACTTGACAAGACTTGCCCCAGCAAACCCTTTTTATAAAAAGCCCTGTAGGCTGCAATTCAGTTCAATAGGCTATTTCCCAATCACACGCTTTGGGCCACTGCCTTTCTGCAGTGTTTGTTTGGTAGGTAACTATGGTAACAGGCTGGGCAGCTGGACTGGTGAGGCTACGCCTAATTGATAATGGGGATGGTAACGATGAGTTGCCCTAACTCTGATGGAAACAATCAACAAGTAACTGGTATAAATGTTGGGTTTCCTCTAATTAACCAAGCCCTTTATCTATGTAAACTCCTCCCCAGAATTATTGGCAACCTTAGTAAAGCGGAGCCAAAAAGGCTGTGAAAAGTAACACTATTTTCAATGTGTTATACTTTATTATGGTTAACCCTAATAATATTGACCTTTTATCGGGTAGGTTCCTTCCTCATCACAGCTACAAAATTGCAATGAAAACTGTAATGAAACTGTATCTTCCTTACACCTTTTATTGATTAATTTAATTATTTAGTAATTAATTCTTTAAAAGCTCCCAACAAAATGTTTTGTATGAAAATGCTCAAATTTAAAAGATTTAAAAAAAGAAAAAGATATTGACTATCGATGCAAAATATCAGTGATTTGATATCAGTATCGGTTTCGGCCTTGACCCAAATTGGTCAAACTCTGTCGTGTTTATAAAACATAATAACACGTTAATCGTAGAAATGAATATATTGTGTTACAAAGCAGTGATGGTTACTGTAAGTTCAGTTCCTGAAGTGAAGTGTGCATTAAATTGTGGTATTTTATTATATCTCAGACACAACAGGTTATTCCTGCCTGACATGTTTCGACAGAGCTGTACCAACTTGTCGTCTTTTTGTTTTAACGAATTATTTTTCATGGGTTCTGTTTAAGTGATCTTTTTACTTTTTTCCAAAAAAAGGTTCATAGTGTCTATACTTTACTTAAATCGTAGTATTGAAGTGTGCATTTATCAGCTATTTAAGTAAAAGGTGAAGAAGGTTCCCTTACATACATTGCTTGCGACGTCCACAGAAGTATTGCCTCTGCAGCTTTCCATGTTGGTATTCGTGGTGTTGCTGCTGCTGCTGCTGCTGCTGAGGATGGTGGTGAAGAAGGTAGGGGTTTTCGGGTCTGGAAGAACTGAGGCTAGATGGGTTGCCAGATCCGCTGTGGACAATGTGTTCAGCAGAACGTTTGTAGACCACATGCGGGTGGTGACCACCAGGGACACTGTAGTTGTGCTGGGCGGCCAAGTGCTGGGGTAGCGGGGCGATGAAATACTCTTCCTCTGACACGCGAATCAGACCTGACTGGAGAGCACAGATACAGCAGACATGAGCAAGAAGCACAGACCACATTATTGATCAGAAGTGACTGGGGAGCACTAACTACCTCTGCTCAGGCACGACAAGAGCAAATGTATCAGTGCTCACCTGTTTCCTGTAAACTGACGAGCCTACTGTCCAAGGCTAGATCAATATCCGAAACAACATAATCTACAGCCTACAAAAGTCCCCCCAGATGAACTACCTGGTCAGCAATGGACTGAATCCATTGCCAGTGGAAATGCCTTTGCCAAATTCTTGTCGATTTAAATGACATTGAGATTTGGTCATTCAAAATGTAGCCTAGTGCCAAACGCTCACATGGGAAGCATGCAAAACAAATATGCTCAAGTTAATTTAAAGCCAGAGCGTTCCTCAGGCTGGGCTAGTATCTGTTTCAGCGTCTTATTGGGAATCAATGCACCGTGACCTCATACACCCCTGCATCATTATCATCATAATCATTCTTGACTGCATAGACTTATAATTGAATACTCCTTTCTTGCACATTTGAAAGCATGAGGAATACATAACCATCATCAAACCAACATTAATATACTTTATTACTATGTGGCATTTGTACAACCACATTTTCTGCAGCATATTCTGATGTGAATATTGAGCAGTAGTGGTAGCAGAATTAACTAGGCATGTTGTGACACAAAACTCGCATCTTTGCCAGATTACTGCTTGTGCCTTCTGGCAGCTGAAAATATTCACATTTTTCAGAACAATTCCTCTCCAGCAAGGAAGCCATAGCTCACACAATACCATGCATGCAGAAACATTTAACTTCTACAATGCCATTCGATGGCACAGAGCAAACCACTATCCACTCTCAGGCCAGCTGCTCGGCGCGACGGCATTCCTTCCCAAGCTAACCAGGAGGCTATAACACAAAGTTCACCTAGAAGCCCATCCTGCCCCGCCTATCCTTACAACCCAAACCCTGTCGTAAGATTCACAGATGTGCACAGTGCAAGAGCGTACAGCTGTTGAAAGGAGGTGATGTATTTAGTTGGAAAGCCAAATAGCGTGAAATAACTGTTGTTTTTATGACTTGTCAGTCGTGGCGAGGTGAGTCTTGTTTTTAATTTATTTCAACAGAGACTAAATTGCGTGTGTAATGAATACATTAGTTATCAGCATTAGTTCGGTCCAAGTCATCAAAACATTGCCAAACCTTTGGAAACAAACAAGAGCTGCTGACATATTCACTTTATTCACATATTCACAGGTGTTTCAGCCATCCATTTTAACTTATTGTTCATGTTTTTTTTCTGGTGTTAATGTGTGAAGTTAAATTGCCTGAAACACAGAACTTTAACCATTATGCAGGACATGATGCTGCGTTCACATTGTGGCCTAGAGAAAAGCCGTACTGGTCAGACAACCACAACAGCAAACTCCCCTCTCAGTGCCAAGGTGATTTGATTGATTAAGGTTCAGCCATTCCATGCACATTACAACAAAATACAACGAAACTAATCTGTTAAATAACATTGTTGTACTACTTCCCATTCACGCATTCTACTTAACATGTTGAAATTGTCAGCTGCATGTGTTTATATAACCCCAGTGTGCTATATTGTTTCGATTCTATTTCATGTTTATATAATGTTTTTTCCCCTGCTGTATACTCGCTGTGGCATCGACCCCTATTTCCTCCCAGGGATTGTTAAAGTTTTATATTATCTTCATTGGCAGAGGAAACATGCAGGTGAACAATCCTATTTGGCCACATCCATTTTCTGAGACATTGTAACATCCGGTTGGCCTTCACTGCTGCAGAAGAACAAATTTGGGAAAATTCAACTTTTGTTTGCAAGTTCCGCCTTAACGTCGGTGCAGGTAACGTTAGCATTGGTGGAGTCTCCTATTGAATCGCCGTATCGCCATAATGTGGATGCATTATTACACCTCAGTCTTCTGGCTTCTCATTGGATGGAGCAGCGTGGCCTGAGCCGCCCTCTGAACTGAGAGGCTGGACTACTGAACCTTGAACATTCCGTCTGGCCATGGAATGTCACCTAATTCATTCCAGGACCTGCCAAATCTACACTAAATAGCTGTGCATTCAATCATATACACACACGCGCATGCACAGACACACGCACACACATAGACAATTCAGCACATTCATCAAAAACATACACGCACATGCGCACATATACACGTACAGACCCAACGACCCCTGGCTATTCTGTGTGAGTGTGTCATCTGCTTCCCCAGGACCCTCCTCCTGAGTGTGTGTGTGTGTGTGTGTGTGTGAGGACCCTGCTTCTGTTGAATCAACGCATTCTCCCCCAGACTAGCAGGTGGCAAAGTAAACAGAGGCAGGACAATAGGGGAGCCAAGGCGAGGCTCTTGTTGTGAAAACAGTGCCTGGACACATGGCAGGCTGCCACCATCATCTAGCCAAACAGACAGCAAGACATTAAACCATCCATCTATCTATCCAACCACCCAGCTGTTTGTTCATCCATTCATCTGTCCATCCCTCTGTTCCAGCATCCATCCACGGGGTGATGAGAAGTTAGTGGTTCATCTTGATTGTGTTGTCCCCCCAAACTGGTGTGTCAGGGTTTGATCCAGAGTGCATCCAAACCTGCCAAAGCATCCTTGAGCGGGATACAAGCGGGATACCTGCTCCAGAGGTTACACACTAGCTGACTGGACCCGGCATCCAGAGGGCAAAACGAGAATTCCCACGTGGGCGATGAATAAAACATAGCACATAGAGGGCTTGAATTAAAAGCGTCAGCAGGTCCTTGGTCCTTTGTTAAAAAAATAAAATGACTATAACTACAGAGATTGGAATTCAAAGCAGAACTTGAAGAGGTCAAAGGAGGTGTCTCCAATCAACACACACTTCTGTCGCTTCTTGTTTGCCCACCTTTTCATCTGTCTTTCCCTCTGGCATCGTTTGACAGCACATCGCCGGCCCCGACCAGCAAAAATGTCCACCTCATCAAGTGTTCCTCTTTTAATGATGAAACGCTTGTGATTTTTTATAGTACCTATTAAACTTTTGTTCTCAAACCAGGTCAGTATAATGATCTTGCCACACTGGCACTTGTTTCAAGGAACAGTTTTTAGAATAATGTCACTGACCTTGCTTTTGAAAGTGTAATAATAGATACTATTAAATTGTAACATTAGGGGTAATTGGTTACTTTCCCCTGACCCAACAACCACTATTCACTGTGTGAATTTAGTTCATTAACTCACAACTAAGATCCCTTACCTCTCTCTCTCTCTCTCTCTCTCTCTCACACACACACACACCCACCACATTCATCAGCTCTTCACTACTCTGTCTCTTTCAGCAGATGGAAGTGCCTATGACTGATAATGACAGGAAATTAATTCCATCTGCAAGGATGGTAGTAATGGCGTGTGCGTGCGTGCATGCGTGCGTGAATGTGTGTGTGTGTGTGTCTTTTGTCAGCATGTTTTTCTCAGTGGATCCTGTGGAGAGGACAAATAGAAAAACAATCAAACAACATTAAGTGATTTATTCAGATATGGTGCACCGCTCTGGGTCTGTTTCAGCTGCAGGGGAGTAGAGCTACTGACCTGGGTTCAACTCTATTTGTAAGAATGAGTAAAATCATTTTTGACAAACTGGTTCTGCTGACTGAGCTTAGAGCACCACTCCAATGCACTGATGGGTTGTTGAGAACGGATAATAATTACCTCCACCAAGGAGGTTATGGTTTTGCCCGTGCTAGTCAGCCTGTCTGTCTGTCTGTCAGCAGGAGACCTCAAAAACATAAATATGAATGGATTTCCTTGAAATCTGGTGGACAGTAGTCATTGGGCCAAGGAACAATTGATTAGACTTCCAGGGGTGATCTGGATCTGGGATTGGGATCTCCCGCCATTAGACAGTTAGAGTTTTTTTAGCCATAACCATGAAACCAACGGAGAGACTTTATTCCATGGTATGTTTGCAGCATCAAGGAATCAACCTCGAATCTATCACTGATTTATATAACACAATTGTGATTCAGCCTATACCCAGTTCATGAAAGCTTTTACATTTGCTGTTCTGAGCGCTCTGTGTCGGGTAGGTATTTCCTGGGGGGGAATTCTCAGGTGCACAGGAAGTGATGTGTTTTAAGTTTCCGGTTTGTTTGGAATAAACAGAAGAACTGGGTAGTTAGTATGAGCAGTGATAGCCACCATGGCTGAACAGACAAAGAAAAGGTGCTTGGCATGAAAGGACACACATAAATATTTGCTATATACATGTAATGATGTGCGATGTGAAAGGCAGATGAGCTGTGTAGAGTTTCACAGAGCTTTACAGGCGCCCTCCTCAGAGACCAGAGAAAGGCCAGCTGTGATATGGCAGACCTCTAGTTAGCGCCTTACATTGACACTTGTAAGAGTAGGCCAGATTAAAGGGATGTCTGCTCTCTGCTAAACACCAGTTTACTTTTCCTTCCACGATTACACACATTTCTCTCTCTCTCTTTCCACCTCCTTCTCTCATATACGCAGTCAGATTATAGGTTGAACCAGGCCACCACCAGGCACCAATATTCCTATTTTCTACATGGGAAAAGGCTAGGACAATATACTCTCATAGGACTTTGCCCTTTCCTTTGCATAGAGCCGCAGTGACGGCTTTTTGATGTGGCTCTCTCAGCCCTAAGCCTACAACGACTGCACTGCTCTCAACCAAGCATGTCTGTCTCTTGGGCAAGGAAACAATTTATAGGCGAGAGGGGGGGAAAGACGGCATCATTAGTTTGTCTCTGTATAAACTGTAGCCTCTTTTAAGGTTTCCTACCATGATATTATAAGGCAAATGAGTAAGTGCTTACATGCTGTTAAAGACTAGGGCCGAGCAGCGAGAAGCCCCAAGCCGGTGATTACTGAGCTCCAAAGCACATCTGCACTCCAGCTCAGTGGCGAGTCACGTGAGCGTAGCATGGAGAGAGAGAAAAAAAGAGGCCTGTACGCATCGAACGTATTCAAAAGAGCCTCAATCTGAATAATGTGTCCTTAAAAATGGAAAAGAAACAGGAAGAGAGGTAATTTCGGATGTTGGAGGCCAAGATCCAAAAATGAGCTTTAGTTCATTTTTTCCTCTCTCAAATTCAAATTTGTTAGAATATTCTACAGTGCAGCGTTGTAAACAGAGCCCCACATTCAGTGGAGCCATTTACAACCACTCTATTAATGATAGATGATCGTCTTCATGTAATACTGATTAGGATCACAATGCTTCAACAGCCTGGGGTATTGAAGTCCTTGTTTGGCCTTACTAATTGTCTTTGAACAACCTACTCACACTAGTAAGTCTGGGGAACAAAGCAGAGGTAGGCACACAGAGAGAGAGAGAGAACGAGAGAGAGACACACACATACACACTCACAAAGAGAAACTGATGATGTTGGATGGATCTTTTGTCAGCCGGAGCCTTTGGGCATGGTCCCACTTGTTATCCTGTGTAGACACAGCAGGGAACAGGAGGACTACTCCCAGACCAGCCCATACAAATGGAAATGTCCTCCTTCAAAGTGTCGTTAATTGCACTCTAATTGGGTTACAGTGCATCCCTAACACATTTACTGACTTACATCGCACGCACAATGCCGGTGTGATGTAAACGCATAATGCAAATGAACTGACAGGTTCTAAATGCTGCTGAAACACATTGAAAACGTGCGCTGAAATTCCCAGTAGGGCCATCCAGCCTCCAGCAATGCGACCTGGGGCCGGTTGGTTCACGGAGATGGGAAGTCCGCTATCTCTGTCTCTCCATCACGCCCTCCCATCCCAGAGGAGGCATGAATGGGAGGGTGGATAGGAAACAAAAAGATTCACATTTGTTGGAACAGGAGAAAGAAAAATACAACGCTGCTATTGTAGGTCATCACAACACAAATGTATTTCTAATTTTTCCCAAAATGCCAGGAGAGGCAATACGCAAAGAAAGTAATTTTCTGTGTATTTATACACAACACAAATGAACAATTGCCCACATAAGTCTAAAACGAGTCTTCTATTCTTCAACTTGGCAGTTTACTGTAAGCCAGGAGTAGTTTATAGTGAATGTAGTGCAGCGCTGACAATAGTAGGTCAGATAATGATGTATGGGCTCTGTTTGTAGAAGTTGCAGCAGCCACTTGAAGACTTCAGCACTGGCCATTAGTCTTGTATGAGAAAGACCTTGCACAGACTAGAAAGGACATACACACACACACACACACACACACACGCTCACATGCATGCATACAGACTCTCTGTTTCTGTCTCTCCCTTTCACACACACAACATCCCAGACTCCTGCTGAGAGCCTGGCCCCCCTCTCCCGCTGGCATCTAACAGTGGGCACTACATCACTGTCAGTGTCCAGACCACCAGGGAACGGCTCCGGGCCACTCTCTTCTCGTAGTGCCAAGCACTGAGCTCCTCTGTGGCCCGGCCCAGTCCCTGAGTTATGGCTGAGGCAGAGAAGCCTGTAGTAGCGGGGAGATATTTCCAATTTGTCAGCCTTTACAGAAAACGGACAGGTACAAATAGCCGGAATGCAGGCTGGAAATCGGTCATTCAAGTGTCATTTTAGGTCCTTGAGGGCTTGGGGATGGGGGGGGGCATACCAACACACACGCACATACACACATCTCCTGCCATTTTCTTTCCCAGCCCTCCGGATGAGAAATCATATATTGCCTCAACTCCATGAGAAGTCTTTTGGGATTACAGTGTGTACAGTGTGTATGTATCAACATTCACACAGAGTGGGCGTGCAAATGCAGCCTTAAGGCCAAATAGTTTGATGCAGTACATTTGCTGTTTTCCGGGTGCAGCTTACATACATTTTCTTTTTTTCAAATACTCGTCACTTTTAATTCATCAGTCAATATTTCTGAAATGCAGCCCTTTTTTGCAGCCTTTTTTAACATGCATTATCTAAAGAAATTGGCAAAATTAAATCATTTGTCATAGCTAGATCCTGCAAAAAGCAAAGAATTCTGTGTACTTTTGCACAACTGGAGATCACTGTATGCTTCCTGTTCCAGTACGGCCGCATCAGGAAAAATAAACGCATCTAAGACTAAAATGTTTAGATTTCATCAAAAATCACTTGATTCTCCTTCAAAATTTGGCAGTAATATATAGTCTGTACAAGCAAAATACTGTTAAAAAAATCTGCATTCTTCAGCACAACAAGAGATCTCTGAATGCTTCCACTGCCATTTTCAGTGACATCGCAATAATTTCTTGAATCTCAAGAACTAAAAGTCTTGGTAATTTGGTATGCCTGAAATGATACTTGAAAAAGCCTGTAGCAGTTAATATGTACATATTTTATTATATAAAGAATGTGGAGGCACCATAAGCATATGCACTGTGGACAATTTTGTTTTTATGGAGATTCTGTTGTTTTTCTTTTTTGTTAAATAGATTTTCAAAGAAATTAAGTTTATGTTTTTCTTTCTTTATGATTTATGGCATTTGAGCTGTTTCATACTGCACAAGAGATGTTAAAGCAAAAAAGCTAAAGCAAGCCATCTTTAATCTGTCACAGGCACACACAACTCATGCATACAGGTGTCCGACATCCCCCCCACACATGCACACACTGTGGCCGTGAAATTCCTCTTCCTCTTTTAACCCATCCTGGTCCATCCTTCCTTCCTCCAGGAAGGGGGATAGGAGCGGTGGGCAGCTATAGGCAGCACCTGGGGACCATCTTCCCTCCTTCTTTGCTGGTCAGGGGCTGAGCTTATGCATGTTTTAGTGGGGGTCTGTATTTTTGGAGGAAACCCCATGTGAGCACATGTAAACTCCACACAGAAAGGCATTTTTTTACGAGATAACCCACCTGGGCACTAGACACCGAAGGTATGGGAAGACATAACAGTGCCAAGAGCGACCCTGACCGGAATTGAACCCAGGACCTTCTTGCTGTGAGGCGACAGCACTACCACTGCACCACCATGCCACTTGTTTGAGTGTGATATGTGCTTGTACTGATTCAATAGGGCTGCAGGACTTATATACTGCAGTGAAAAATGAGCCCACAGTGAGTA
Organism: Diretmoides pauciradiatus; assembly: GCA_900660315.1. Taxonomy (NCBI): domain Eukaryota; kingdom Metazoa; phylum Chordata; class Actinopteri; order Trachichthyiformes; family Diretmidae; genus Diretmoides; species Diretmoides pauciradiatus. The sequence goes on from CABFOS010039072.1 coordinate 11,647, forward strand.
AAAAGGTGAAAGGAGCAAAAATTGTCGAAAGTGTTTGGGGTTCAGAACAACCCAAGAACTTTAAGGCTATTCCACAAAATGATTTTACTTTTATGACAGCGAGAGTAGATGTCAGAGTAGATATCAGAGTAGATTGTTTTGTCACTGAACTCAATGTGATGTCATCTACAACCACAAGACCTTTCAAAGTCTACAGTACATCACTACAAATACTACAGCCCGGGAAAAGAGTGAATGCCCTTTTCACACCACAGGAGGCCCTACGACTATTGTCTGGTTGAGACAGAGGTGATAGGTTGTCCTCCTCAGAAGAGTGTAACAACAGTTTCTTACAACAGCCTCTGATGGCTGCCACAACATGCGTCACCGTGTCAACGACTGCCATCAAACACCAGGGAGGGTAAACACTGTTGATCTGAGGTGCCTGACAGCATGAAGGGGGTAAGGACAGAAAAGTTAGGGGGGAGGGGTATTCACACTTTCTCTGATGGATTTTCTCTCATGCATGAGTGCACACACCTACATACTCACACACACACATAAATATTCAACTAGTGGTATCTGGAGGGTACTGGGTCATTAGGCAGACCATACATCCAAACAGAGTCGATGAGATTCCTGATAATTACGGCTGGGGGTGACAAACTTAGAGGCAAACTAACCCTATGAGACTATCATGGTATAGTTCTTTGTACTTTGTGTATCTGCCTACTGAGCTGAGGACTAGGAAAGCGCTGGAGCAAGAGCCCGAGAATTGCACCTAGTGGTCACTCCAATCCAAGGGCCAGTTTACACAACAATGGTCCCTGCATAAAACGACAAACTTTTTTTGTGGATTGGCCTTTCATTCACATGTGAAAAAAACATGAAATCGGGATTTTCAGTGCCTGAAAACGCAAGCTTTTGAAAACGGGTTCCAGAGTTGAATCTTTTGAAAACGCCGCCGTTACCGTCCCCGTGTAAACTGGCAGAAACGCAATTCTTGTGAAAATGGCGACGACAATGGCCCGGCATGCATACTACATTGTTTTCAACCGTTTATGCGGATCCCAACGTAAAGATAAAACTTTCCTGTTTTTGAAAAACCGTTGTCATGTAAACAGGGCCCAAGACAGCTCTGTTTCCACTGAGCCCAACTCGACCTGGCATGAAGGGGCTTGGGAAAGGTCGCGGTAAAGATCATGGTCGGCTCAGCCATGCAGAGCCAGCCTGACATGGAAGAATCCACCAATCGACTGTTTCAGTGTGACCAGAAGAGCGTCATAACTGCATGAGCACAAAAAGAAAATTTCCAAGGTAAGGTTTCCTTCAGAGCATCCACGCTGAAGAACGTCAGTAATGTTATAGGAAGTGTATTGCCCAAACTCGGCATCTATTGCCCGCCCAGCCGTCCTGGTTGGGGGATCCCTCGCTTAGTCGTCCCTCCCAAGGTTTCTTCCACTTTGTTTTGTGGGAGTTTTTCCTTGTCCTTTGCTGAGGGTCTAAGGTTGGGGGGTGTTGTGTCAAACTTTGGGCATTGTGAAGCCCTTTGAGACTGTAATGGTGATTAAGGGCTATACAAATAAAATGTAATTGAAAAAAAAATATTGCTGAAAGTTCCCACCAGATCACACCCAGGCATGAATCAATCTCTGGTGCATAGCATCTTGTTACCCTGTTATGTTCCAAAGATGAACTCCACCATCGTTAGTTACAACACCATCG
>CABFOS010039076.1:0-11675 GCA_900660315.1 Diretmoides pauciradiatus
GTGTGTGTAGTGAGACTCTGTGTGTGTGTGTGTGTGTGTGTGTGTGTGTGTGTGTGTGTGTGTGTGTGTCGGTCTTAGCTAATTAACTAGTTGTTAAAGTGTGGTTACCTTCTGTATTTTGAATCAGCATTACCAAAGCAAACTGATGGGATTTCCCTTTCTATGTCTGATTTATTAATCTTGCAATTGTTTTGTAGCATTAATGTCTTGAGAGGATTGATATGAAGAATAAATGATGACTCACTCTTCTTTTTTTCACCTCCCCCTAGGCTGTTTTCTCCTCCGTTTTCTACTTTGCCTCTGTCCCACTCTACCAAGGATTCCTCGTTATCGGGTGAGCCACATTGTGATGACTTATCAACAGAGTATTTGGCCGCCTTCTTTCTTGTTTCTCTGGCATTCGTTTTGTGTTAAAGCACTGCTGAATTTCGAGACAGGGAAACTATGAGTATTTATGCAGCGCAGTAATGCATTAAGCACCGAATCTAACAAAGAATTGTGTGAAACTAGGACAGTTCAACTGACTTTGAATCATCTATTTCAGCTACTCCACTATCTACACCATGTTCCCCGTGTTCTCCTTGGTGCTGGACAAAGATGTCGAGTCAGAAGTTGCTATGCTATACCCAGAACTATACAAAGATCTCTTGAAGGTATTTCTCTAATGGTCATATACTGAATGAGACAGTGCATGTCAGCATCACAGCCACTGGATCCAGGACGGCCCGGCACACATAGTAAATCTAATGTCTGCTCCTGTTATTATTCCTCACAGGGTCGACCACTATCTTTCAAGACGTTTCTAATATGGGTGCTAATAAGTATCTACCAAGGTAAGGAAGAATGTAGTATACTGCTATAGTCAGAGTCAAAATATCTATATTCACAAAACATTGGTGGCAGTAGACCAATCATAGACCTGTCATATCAACAGCCCTTACAAAGACATATAATGATCTCTAACCACCTGTACACTTTCCTGTTAATTGCTAGAATAGTTTATTTATGTCTGTGGTGACTGTTTCTGTTAAATAACCTGATGTAGTTTTATGACCTGGGCCATTTTTTTTTTCTTACTTAAAAGGCCCAAAGTTACACCCCTAAACTTGCTACACCCCTAAACCCTTTGTCTGCAGCTCACTCCCAAGACCATTAATGTTAAAACAGAGTTTGTTTGACAAATAATCAAATGTTATTGTAGCTGATCTTAAGCTTTCCAAATGACCGGTCCTGCTTTGAGTCTTTTCTGTGACTACACGGAGATCATGCATATTTGTTTTCATATAGGATCGGCTAGTATCAGACTATACATTCTCAATTCCAGGAAGTGTGATGAGCTCTGGTTTAAAAAGGTCACAATAACAATCTGAGAGAAGAAAGAAAAAAAGTCCAAAAATGTGCAAAAGTGGAAAAACTTCCTCTTCCTCTGCGTGTCGATGGATCTTCTTACGTTTTAAATCCAAAAGACATAGATCTCGTTCTAATCTGTTGACATGCAGCGTTGTATTTCAATCACTCTCATTTTGTTTTGCTCAGATTTTGCTGACAACGGCAAAATGCGGCATAACACGGCGACCAGAGTAACGTTCGGGTTGACTGGAAAGCCGCAATCGACTCGTGACACTTACGCATTGCAGCTTTAAATGTTGCTATTCAAACATCCGTAAGCAGTTTGGGCGTTATTTTCTCTCTCAGGTTGTGCTCCTGTCTTTGCTCTGCAGGTAGCATCATCATGTATGGGGCGCTGCTGCTCTTCGAGTCAGAATTCGTCCACATCGTTGCCATTTCCTTCACCTCTCTTATTCTCACGGAGCTGCTAATGGTGGCCCTGACCATTCAGACGTGGCACTGGCTCATGATAGTCGGAGAACTCCTCAGCTTGGCTTGTTACATCGCCTCGCTTGTCTTCCTGCACGACTTTATAGGTGAGTAAACGCACACATTTACCAACCTGGGCAGCAGGAGAGGCTTTTTTTGCCCGGAAAATCAGGGGTTGTGCTGGTGTATTTCATATGGATGAGAAAACAAGCGCGGCCTTACATTTGTCCCAGTGTACCCGGATGGTATCGGGCTTTCCCTGACCTTGAAATACTACGTCAGCATTTAACAACGGAGGAGGGGGGGCGTGCTCATTTACACTATGCCTCTGGTGTACCGTTAGCGCTGGATACTGGGTATTAGGAAGGCTAAAGGTGAACGCAGTGACAAATGGTCCTGGTGTAGGGCAGGAACAGGCATACCATAGTATCAAAGAGGAAATGCCAAAGGCTCCTGTTCATTTCCTGTGCTATCATGGACTGCTGAGGTGCATGTATTTATTACAGAAAAAAAGGTGCGAGACTTTGGTAGAAAACACAACATGGCAAACGAAATCTTTCGCGCTTTCACATTAGATAAAAGAGAATAATAACTTTTATTGGGGAAGAAGTTGATGGTATTGGGGTTTATATTATTCCATTGCAGCCTACAGTACTTGTTGCCAGGCATTTATTTACTTGACCTACCTAAAAAAAAAAAGAAGTCAATTTTAGTTGTGCTATATTGAGGCGCGTGACACATACAATAGTCAATTGGAGCTTTCCAAACATGTATTTTGGGCCTTTATGTGGGGCGTGGAGGTCCATTTTCAGCCTGCAATACAGACCACTGAGTATCATGGCTGGAATGTGGTCAAATGTACCCTTACTGGGCACTTTCTCTTGCTTGAAGTCAGAATTAACATTATTCTTGTCTAGAACAGGGGAGGGGCATGTGGTATTCCCACATATTTGGACATTTTTCCAGACCCATTTATATATATCCAACTATTTCAGGTAAGGTCAGGTCAGACATGAATATCCATGTTGAGAAGACAGTATTATTTGCTGCGCTGGTCACTTTTACTCTTGCACGCTGCTAGGCTCAATTTACACAATGCTGTGCAACGTTACCATTCTACACCTGCAGTACCACATGAGAGACAGACAAGCACTTAAATCTTATTTAACATAACATACAATTAGGTTAACTACAGCAACAACACTGTCAGGTAATTACATTATTCCTGCTTTGACATCAGCACAGATCAACTGTGGTTAAATGATGCTTAGAAATGTATGTCTGTATCTGTCAACCTCATCCTGACCCCTGACTCTCTGTCTGTGCCAGATGTGTACTTCATCACCACAGTGTCATTCCTGTGGAAGGTGACTGTCATCACCCTGGTGAGCTGTCTGCCGCTTTACATCCTCAAGTACCTGCGGAGGCGCTTTTCCCCACCCAGCTACTCCAAGCTCACCTCTTAGAGACCGCCGGGAGTCTCCAGCCTTGTTTTACAGTGGGAATCCAGAGGGGTGTCCCTCTGAGCCCGCGGCTGGTTCAGACAATTACAACCCTTTCATTTATTCTGAAAGATTCCACTTGCAAATTTGAAAGACAAAGACAAATTTGCCTGGAGGGAAAGTGTTTGTTGCTGTGTTCCTTGCTACATGTGTTTGATGCAAAGGCTGGTGACTACTCTGGATTGAGTACACCTACAGTGAATTGTGGGTTGCAATATTTGGATCAGCTTTTACTAGTTTTAGAGGCAAAATGTCTGTATTCTGTAAATGTAAATATGTAAGAGCCATAATGGACTGGCACATTGCTATTTAGAGCTGTTTTTACTGAAGTGAATCACTAAACACAGCTGAAATAAACTGCAAGATACTAAGAAAAGTAACTGGAAGATATTTATTGATTTGAGAAGTCCTAGCAAATAGCAAGACTTGATTCCTACTTGGTAATGGAGATGTGTAATCATGCTTTGGGCTTTTTTTATTGTAAGACACTGAAATTGACTTACCATTTTCTCAGGACTTGATCACACTCTCTTTAAATAGTGATGTCTAAATGGAGTTGGAGAATTATATGGTAAAACATTTACTGGCCAGACTTTGCATAAAACACATGTCTGTGAGTTTGTGTATTTGTTTATGCGTCACTCCAACGCGACAAGTGACGGAGGTAGTGTGGTTGTTTATTTTAGCATGACCCATGGTCTCTAAAGTTAAATCTGTCTTTGTCTTTGTGAAGGACCCTGAATGGTGAAGTTGTTAGTGTTTGAGGAACGTGGTCAAGCAGCCACAAAGGAGTATTGGTTACTTGCAGCCAAACCTTCATGCCGGGTCTCCCAACAGGCTGTGTGTTCACAGGGGAATGTGCTCCCTCTCATGTGGCCACGGCGGAGGCAAGCACCGGCCGCATTTTAGCATTGCATGATGACTCAGTAGCAGCGACCTAAAGCCATAACTGAAAACACCCTAGTGACCGACGTCCAGCTGCCCCCTTTCCTGTCTTGCGCTCTAATCCAGGGCCCCCTCAACTCTCACTGCTACTGCTAATCCCCCACGGATTATCTGTGGAAGAAAAAGAGATCAAATCACAACTCCTCCTCAGTCAAATTGAATGTGAATATTGTCAATAAGTATTACTGCACATTTAGAAGAAGAAAAAGAAAAGGTACACTAAATCCATTCCTCATTCATTTCGCTAGTGGTGTGATCATCAAGATATTGTAAATAAATACAATGATGTGTAATAGGTCCTCATTTTCCTAACTCGCTCTTACCATGATCACGAGCTCAACATGAAACGGTCACTGTGCTGATGTGACCGAGTGGATCATAAGTATGTGACAGGAACATGCAGGGTGCCGTAAGTACTCATGTTTCAGATGTGTGCAGATTTTGTTTTGTACAACTGATAATTACACTTTTTTTTTGTTCTGTTGTGAAACTGCAAAACATAAATGGTGGTAAAAAAAAACGATGTTTACTATTTGTCCATTGTGACCTCGCTTGTAAATAACCTGGTTTGTTTTAATTTATTAACCTTTTTTCATTTTTTGATATTAATTGCACTCAGATTTGCAGAACAAAAAGGGAGGATTGTGTTGATGTTAATATTGTGATGATTATTAATAAATCTCATGTTTTCTTTTCTAGTGCCACTTTCCTTTCTCTGTCATTTCTCCAAAAAATGATATTGTGTGTGGTCTGAAAATGTCGTTTTCGTTCAGATCTTTGACTAATGATGAGATCTGAGTTATGCAGTATAAACATAAGTCCTTAGTTCTCTGTGAGCAAAGTACAGCTCTGCTTGAAAGTCAGTGTTTGGCACACTCTCACCAGATGAGGGAGTCCCTGAGGTTTGCACACAACCACTTTCTCTCACTGTAGTTCAGCATATCCAACGTTTCTTTAACCCTGTCTCAAACACAGCTAGTAGACATCATTGTAAATCAATACTGCTGAATAATAAAACACCCAATAGGTCATGATTATTCATAAAACTATAACTGCATGGAAAACAACATTTTTTTCATTATTTTTAAGTGAATGTTTGTGGTCAGTCTCGTTTAAAGGAAGGAACCTTATTAATTGCCCATACACGAGTGTGGGAGAAGTGTTGAATCTCAGATGGTGTATTCATCCCCCAGGCGGTTTTAGTTGGACTAGCTTCTCAGTCATAAAATATAGATTTTTTTAAAAACCTGTAGTCAAGCACCACACTCTTGTATGTTCATATTGAAACTCAGTGTCCAACTTCTTTTTTTTCTTCTTGTTCCATTGCCCAAATGCGTAGGTTATACCATTAAAAGAAACCATTTAACTTAATCAGTCCCATGAAAACTGAAATTCCACTCCAGAATCAACAGAGCTGCCTCCTAACCTTAACATCCGTGGTCTTTCCTCCTCGCTTTAAGCATCTACTGAGCCCCACTGGTCCACTGCCAAATCCACAGTCCAATCACTTGAAGAGAGAGCGCGAGTCAGAACAAATTTTAAATTTTACTGTGTGTTTTACTAGGTTTTGATTTTAAAACTTTTAAAAACGGTACCTTACAGCTGTAACTTACGTAACACATCCAGGCTAATTATTACAAGGTCAGTGCATTTTATCACTGGCACTTCAAGACAAGTTTTTGTTTCCAACTTGGAAACATCTAACACGCTACTCCCAACGGAACAGTGCAAGAGAGAGAGAAAGAGAGAGAGAGAGACTCCCTCTAATGTGCAGCAGAATACACCACAAACTGTCATGGGGTCTTGACTTGAGTGGTTAATCCAAATGATACTATGGAACCGTTTGGGATCCATATCCAACCTTCAGGCCAAGGTAACCACATCAACGGGGTTGGCTGGGTAGAAGCCAGTTTCCTAGAGAGAATACTCGACTACTGCTGAGTGTGGGGCTGAGGTCAACAGTGCTTCTGTGTCATATCTAATAGGTCGGAGGCCCAATGAACTCCCCGCCTCACAAATTGGCATGCAGATAATGATGCTTTATTTTTTAGTTTGTTTTTGTATTTATAATGCTTAATAACGTCACATTACGCTTTGCCTGCTTACGCGCATTATGCTGTATTGATTTTTGTTTTAAGCTCACCCAGAATGTTGCTGGATCTGGAAAGGCGAAATAACAACGGGCAAGTCAGCGCAGATGGATTGTTTACTACACACTGTTATTGCCCAGTGTAAACACAGGATTTTGGCAATGGCGGCCTCCTCACAGAAGCATTGCTAAGCATGAACACACACCCTAGCACTATTTATAGCTCAGCGGGACTGGAATGCTTTGATTTGTCTTAGCACCCACTACTGTTAAGGAAGGACTGATCTCTAATGACACTTGTTAATGCCTCCCAAAGCTACGGGAGTCAACTATCCAAATAATGTCCAGCTTGACTAGATTAAACACAGCTTTATCTGCAGTTTAACAGAAAAGGGGGATCTTTGCAGTCAGAGATGACTTGTGACTGCTGAAGTGGAAGTGCTGCTAGTGGAAATACACTCAGTTGTTGTTTTAGATTAAGGGCCTGCGAGGACGGATCAGCTCTGTGTACTGTATCTCCTTTGGGTGAGAGAGGAGGAGTGACACTCAACTTAAACAGCTGAATAAGGTTAATTCAGTCTGTTCTCGCCAGCAAATACACAGTAAACTGCTTTGCGTTCGTATTGCGTAGATAATACAGACAGATGTTGAAGTTATGAACTGTATGGGATGGAACTGGAAACCTGGATCAGACATAAAATAGTTTCAACAAGGGGGGTGATATTGTTTCATGGGATTTCATACTACGGTGTTCAAGAGGGAAAAATCCATGAGCTATTCGGCTTCTTTCCACTGGGCTTAAGACACTAGAATTCTTTCTACAAACATTAGAGTATCGATCAGAATCCTATTATATAACGTGGTTGTTTCATCCAGTGTGGATGTATGTAGTTTCCATATTCGTGGAAAATATTAGTTCATGCAATTCGGAAAAAGGAGGAAAATGTTTTCCAGAGATCACAAGTTGTGGCAGGAAGGAAATAAGACTCCTTATTGCACAATGCCATACCAGTGCTACCCAGACTGAAATTCTACCAGTAGTGGTCTTTTTACAACCTCAAGAACTAAACTGCTTGTATAACATCCATCCACAGATCATTTGAAACTAAAAACAATTATTTTAGGCTATAAAGCAACTTTCTCCTCATTTCCTCAATAAACAAAGCATCTTATTTCGAAGTCTACCCACTCTAACCTGAGGACAGAACTGCTCCAGACACCCTACAGTCAATTGTGTTAATCAGAGCTATAATACTGCCAGTTAAATACTCACAAACTATAAGCAGGTTGATAAAAAGCAAAATGTTTTTATTGAAATTATTTGCCAAACTAGTACCAAGACGTTAGAGGTTCAATAAGAGTTAATGGAAAGGAGCCAAGGATAATGTACCTGGCATTTGAGGGCAGATCCAAATGCTTCCCTTTGCCCCCTGAATTTCCTCGGAAAGAGTTCCATGAGACATGATACAATGTGCCATTTCCATATCAAAGTTCCACTGCTTGGATTTAAAAACTCAATCACACATGTTACACTTGGAAAACTAAAACATGGCACGGCTCTAACCCAGACAACGCTGCCTCAATGAGCTGTTTTACAGTGATGGAAAATACTGCATGAACTTGGAAAAACAGGGCTCTCCTAGCAAAAAACGGAAGTGCAAACTCGGCCGTCTGGACACAGGCAGTTTTCCTTTCTCAAGCTTGTGCCGTATTCGTTTACTCATTCATAATTTGAGTTGCATAACAGTTCCAGTTTCAGTGGAGGAATTAACATCTGGTAGACAAGGTCTGTCGGATAGTTACCCTCAGAACGTGGGCCCTGGGTACTGTGGTTTACAGGCACCTTGTTCATCCAATAGTCTAGCATAGACTCTCTCACCCGTACTAATCCATGTCTCAATCCAAAACAGATCCTTTGATTAGTACCCCCCACCCCCCAAAGGACACAGATTTTCCTATGAGTGGCCTTGGGCCTAACGTCACTGATGTCAGCACTGTATCAGTCACTGAGGCCGCACAGAAGGTTGAGCACATGGGATGAAGATGCTTTGCTATAGGCTGAGACAAAATAAAGACAAAAAAAGTTGTATTCACTGTATTAAACTGCTGAATGGTACGGTAGAGCACTTCAACATTATCCAGACCTACTGGAATTTGTAAAGGTGATTTGGAAATTAGATTTGGATTTGAAAAACAGATTCAAGAACAGATTTCCTGAATTTTGATTTTGTTCAACTATATTTTGTAACCTTTAATAGGTACCATGAAAGCATCAGTGTTGGCCTGATACGGCACTGAATACTGTCTACTTTAACTTGGCTCTTCTGGTCAGTTTCTTCCTCTTCTGGGTAACATGAAATAGGCTTTCTTGAAACATCTGATAGTTTGGGTTACCATCTCTTTGACTTGAGCACATCTAGCCAGGATAACATGTGTCTTTATGTGACTGACTACCTGATAAAACATATATGGTATAGAAGATGAAAGGCCAAGATAGTGCCACTTGCACAGGGCTCCTGATCCAAAGCAGTTGTCTTTGAGTTACTTCTAGTCAAGGATGTGATAGTCAGTCATGAACAGTTCAGCCAGGTTGTTTCATCTCCTCTGCCTGCACCACCTCACCTCAGACCTGTCCACATCGTGTCACCCAGGGGATTGAAGGTGTTTGTTCCTATTGTCCAATTTTTAATGAAAAGATACAACATACAAGGGATTGGTGCTCTTTTCCAATTCCACGTGGACCGACATAGTCAAGTCAAGTCTATGTGTACAGCCCTGAATCACGGTTACATCACAACACCCACATAATAAAATAAATAATAATAAACAAAGCTCTTGATATGGTTACTGACAGCATATAGCACCACAGCATATCCAAACATGAGCTTTAAATGTATGTGGAATATGTTTGTTTACATTGTATGCAAACACTGGACTAAGGTACATGATATATACTCAAAAAGAATTGTGAAATAGTCTGCTTGAAAATAAAGTACTATTATGTAAGAAATATAAACTTCACTGTGACACTCAGGGTGATTTGTCTGAGTAAGTTCTAGACTGGAACTATAAAAGTGAAGTCTATGGTTTATAGCAGAGAACTAAAGGAGGTCTTCATGTCTCACTCGGTGACCTCAGGTACAGACTGTGTTGACATATGTCTCCTCCACAACCCAAATAATGAAGTTTCTTGTGGAAATGAAAAGGTGAGTCTATATTTTTGGTATCCCAGAGCAAACTACATACCAGCATAAGCTACAGAGAGGAATCCCAAAATATCAATATTCCCTTTTTCCTCGGATGCTACCTTATATAACTTCTAATGCAATGGAAAACGAGTCGTCATGACTGCTGGGGTCAATCTATCTAGTGGTCTTGTTCAGCCTTTTTTTCCAGTCAAGTATCAGACTCTTATTATGTCAAATAATAAAGATGCAGAAGCTTTCCGTTAGAAAATGGATAGTAGCTTCCCAAGTGGGAACAATGGAATTCTCTATATTCCATGTTCAAAACGTCAACCAGCCTTGGGCCCATAATTAATTGAAATCAAATAAACATTTTAGAGGAGCCAGTCTGCTCTGCCATCATTTACAATATCGGAATGCAGATTGTGCTGCCGACACAGAACGGCCTTCTAAACTGTGTAACTACATTTTATATACTGTATACTGCAATCAAACATCAGAACTATTTTTCTTTTTTCTTCTCCTACAGTGTCCTACAGTAATTTCTTCATCCCTACAATGAAGTTCTTGTGCGCTACTGTCTGAGAGAAGCCGCAGAAATGCCTTGGCGCAGCAGCCGGAGACGTCATGGATTCCTGAGTGTGGGGCTTTGCAGGAAAGCCCTGAGTCTCCGACATGGGACCGGCTCCAGGTTTCCATGGCAAAGGCGCACAAACAGGAGGAAACACTGAGGGAATCCCGTTATTTTACAGCATTGGACCATTATAAACACCCAGAGCGGGGAAGGAAGCTGCTCTTGCTACTCAAGTAATCCTTATAGAGCTCTAGGAAAGAGACTTCATACCATAGCCGTCGCTGAAGCTGATCCGGGTACATGTTTTTGAACATTAAGGGAGTTTGCGCACAGCCGCTTTATCGCAGCTACAAGTTTTTTTAACATATATAAGGAGTTTTTTCCTGATTCATCTCATTCCTGCACTTTTTTGGAGGAGAGTTTCTTCGGCTATGGTTGTTAGAGGAGAATAATTTTTCATCTCGTACTTTTGAAAAAACAACAACTTATTCTCCAAATGTTTAGAGAGACTTGGAGACTGGCACAGTACCACACCATGAGGTCGATGGATCAAGGTACTGCTGAAGTGTTGTGATTATCTGGTAATCAACCCATTTGATTTTTAATTGATAGAGCTATGTTTGCCCTCGATGTGTATTGTGTCGTAGCCTGTGATGATGTGAGCTGTAATGTTCCCGCTCAGCGTTTGTGTAATAGTTGGGATGTTAACGCGTCAGGGAGCGCAGTTGGATAGAGACGCGTTGTGCGTAATAGTTGAACGGCGCGCAGCGTGGTGTCCCACGTTAGACTCGCACGGGAAGCAAAGGGAAACACGTTCAATGTCTGGCATTAGTAGAATAAAATAAACGTCATTTACTAGAAGGGCGAATTCCATATTAAGGAAAATGTTGAACTGGGCTACGAGCTTTCTTGAACCAATTAAATCAGTTGAGATCAATGACAATGTCCCGTGAGATTTGAGAACAATTTGGAAATTTTCAATCCCAGTCTTCCGCATATGTGGGAATCAATATTTTGCCCGAGGTTCCCCCCAATGACGCAATCCATTCCTGGTGGAAATACGATATGTTTTCTCAACAACTTGTCTCGTTGTCAGTAGCCGCAAAGCCCGTGAAGAGCTTTCCACCCTCTGGTTTGTATACGCTGCCTGATATTGGCACAACCGCTTGGCAATGTTGTGGTGCGCTGGAGGCCACGTTGCGCGCCAGCTGTCCTATAGTCACACGTCCATCCTCAACATGTTAACTCTTACCAATGCAATTCACCAAAGAGACCAAACCGCTTTAGAAACTTAGTTATTTGAAACATAATGCGGATCACATCATGCTTTTTTTGCTGACTGGGCATACTGGACCCCCTAGGTAAGGCCACTTCAGGGTGTGTGTGTGTGTGTGTGTGTGTGTGTGTGTGTGTGTGGGGCTTTGTATGTATGTATGTGTGTGTGCCTGTATGTGTGTCTTTGTATGTGCGTGTGTGTGTGTGCGTGTATGTGTGTCTTTGTATGTATGTATGTATGTGTGTGTGTGTGTGTGTGTGAGATCGGAAGAGCGTCGTGTAGGGAA
>CABFOS010039083.1:12044-24890 GCA_900660315.1 Diretmoides pauciradiatus
GATTGGTGTTCATGTTCATGTCAACCAACAGCAACAACATCGACAAGCGTGCACAAGTTCACACACACACACACACACACACACTGCTAAATATTAGATGCATCCAGGTGACATACTCGCTGTCTGATTCCTGTGAGTGTGCACATCCTCACATGATGATAGACAATTCCTGCTGATACCATGAGAAATACATTAATGACATGGCACAAATCAACCAGACCAACCCACAAATTGAGCAAAGATCTGAACCTTTTCTCGATCTGATTTTGGTATTTGATGACTAATGTATATTAACCACTAAATAATTTAGTTAGGCTGAATGTGATGTGTTCATAATGACTGGTTTAACACAGCAACAGGCTCATCCCCCCGCATTCAGTTTCTCTGAAAGAATGTGATACACAGTGATTACAGCAAAGGCAGCTGAGTCTTGAGAAAAACAGGACCCGGAGAGATAGAGGAAATTGAAAGAGAGAGAGAGAGAGAGAGAGAGAGAGAGAATGAGCACACTGTGTACAACAGCAATCTGTGAGGGATTTTTTAATATAAATAGAAAAAATGTGCCGAGGACTTTTTTCTCCTAATTCTGTTGACTTCCCTCCCCCATTTTGCGTACATTACACATCTTGCCTGCCGTTCGAGGAAAGAGGCGAATATTTATTAAGCGCGTTGGTATTTACAGGGAGACAGGTGGTGGGGAGAGAAGAAAGGCTATATGGTACAAGAAATACCTGTGTTCCTCGTCTGCATCATTGATGTGAGCGGATTGTGATTGCGAATTTGTCGTAAGCTTCTGATTGAAATTCCCCACCTTCACCACTTCATCTCCCTGATCTCTCCTTCCCCCTCTCCGCTATGATCAAACCGATCACACACCCTCTGCCCCCTGCATATTCCACCATCAGTCAGTTTAAATATTAAATTCCTCATATGTTATCCTAGTCATTTGTGTTATACAGCTACAGACTGCTGCAGTAGCAGAATCAACCCCCCTTCCTCCCTTCCTCCCCCTCCTCCTCGTTCTCTCTCTCTGTCGTTTCTTTGGGATCCCCTCTCTCCCTCGCCCTGTAAGATGTGATTAGAATGCATGTCACTGTTGTTTCACAGCCACCAGCGGCCCACCAGGCATGTAGAACGCTGTGATTGGCTTTTGATGATTTATGGTCCTGCATGTTTTCCGAAGGTAAACAAGCTTGACAGTCCTTCTTGGCATTTGCTTTCAAATCAACTTATTCTATGCATTACTGTTTACATGATTAAATGCTGTGGCAGCAAACATTTCCTGACCATTTATTTGGACAAAACTCACCGGTCGAATGTTATGCGCCAAGAGGACAAAACTCTTGTCTGCTGACACGTGGAATTTAGTAGCGGTCAGATCCTATACAAAGATGAAAAAAAAAAACAAAGACCATATATAATTAGCAACCAAGTGTGACATGCAATTGTGCAACAAAGAAAATGGCTTAGTGAATAATTTATATATAGGGAAGCTCTATATACACAAAAAATAGATATTTTTCAGGGATTAATAGCAGCAGCAGAGGTGACACATCAAATCACAACTCAGTTGGAGCAAAAGGAGGAGATACTTCTCAACCTGACAAGACAACCCTGCTTAAGCTCCCTGGCAATGACCCATATAAGTCTGCCAGTGTCGCACAGAGGCGGTGTTCAAAGCGATGCCCTTGCTTACAAAATCTCTTTGAAGTCACATGAGAGCAGTCGGATCGGGGGGGAAAAGGGGCTTATATTGTCACGCCGCCATTGCATCTAGCACTCTCTGTTTGTCTCCGCTGTGGGGTGTGTAGCAGGGGGCTCTATATTCTCTCTCCATCTGGAAGCACCTCTCTATTGACCCAGCCATTTGTCCAGCTGTTGGCATATATGAGTCAATCAATACTGAGATCTGTCCTCTTTCTTCGGAGGCCCCGTGGTTGTAACTCACCAGGGAGCTGTTGTCCAGCAGGGTAGCGGTGAGGTTGCTGTGGAGGCTGTATGACAGGACGTGTCCCTCTCTGGTGCGCAGAGCCACTTCGTTTTCTGCCAGGGACAAGACAGTTCAGGGGAGAGGGTCCTGTGTTATTAGAGGTATGACATAAATCCACAGAGGCAATGATGGTTGTTACCTGTGCAAACCAGAACGCTTAGTTTCAGATGAAATAGTTAAAGTGGTTTGAGACTGACACAGGCACTCGGTCACAGGTAGTCTACGTCAGCATGGGAAAACCCTTACCATTCAACCATGCTACACAGGGGTCATGAACTTTGAACTCCTCGCTCTCCAGATCCTCCATGGTGAGACGGGAACGAAGTAACAAGTGAGATTCGTCTTTGAGAAAGAGAGAGAGAGGCAGAGGTTAAAGGTAATCCTTGCTTTTCCCTTGTCGGTGTATAAGCGCATTAGTGCATCGGGAATTATCTCCTATCTACAGAGAGGCAAAGCCCAACTAGTCTCCAGGCTGAGCATGTTATCAGTGTAGCCTACACATCTGCTTCAGTCTTTGTTTCTTTTGGCATATTTTGAATGTCAGTAATGCTTGCCTGCATTATCGTTCATTTAATACATTACATTACAGTCAATTAGACACTTTTATCCAAGGTGACTTACAATAAGTGTTTTCAACGTAGGTAGTCAAGAGAACTACTAGTTACCAGGAATCATAAGTCCTTTCTAAACAAGCATCTAAGAGCAAATACAATAAGTGCTAAAAGTAAGGGTCAGGGTAGTACTTCTTGAAGAGGTGGGTTTTCAACCTGTGGCGAAACATGGGCAGTGACTCTGCTGTCCTGACGTCAGTGGGGAGTTCATTCCACCACCGTGGGGCCAGGACAGGAAAGAGCCGTGACCGGGTCAAATGGCCACAGGGGCCTCGGAGCGAGGGGGCAACCAGTCGCCTCGAGGCAGCAGAGCGAAGTGGTCAGCGGGGGTGTAGGGTTTGACCGTGGCCTGGAGGTAGGAAAGAGATGTTCCTTTCACTGCCCGGTAGGCTAGCACCACAGAGTCTCAGACTGGATACGAGCTGCTATGGGAAGCCAGTGTAGAGAACGGAGAAGGGGTCTGAGGGCAACAGCAAGGAGGGAGTTGCAGTAGTGCAGGCAGAAGATGACAATTATCAATTTTTTTCCGCTTTTACTCCCAATTTGTGAATCCAATCCTCCCTGCCTAAGCAGTCCTGGTCGCTGCTCCACCCCCTCTGTCGGCCTGGGGAGGGTGTAGACGAATACAGTCGCCAGCCACTTCTTTACACCAGTCAGCGAGGAGTTTTGTGATGTGTGCGGAGGAAGGCGTTATTCCCCCCTAGTTCCCCTCCCCGCTGAACAGGCGCCCCGAACGACCAGAAGGAGGCGCTGGTTCAGCGACCAGGACAAATCCCCTCGTCCAGCTTCCCACCCACAGACATGGCCAATTTTGCCTGTGGGGACTCCCGGCCAAGCCAGGGGCAATGCCTGTGACCTCAGGGTTGTTAGGCAGTGGAATAGACCACTACACAACATGGACGGCCCCCCAAGTGTTGACATTTGATTCATTTTATTCGCACAGATGCTTTACACTCAGAGCTATATGTGTTTTCAAAATACTGAGAAAGAAACAGGAAACCTAAATTAGATTAGGATCATATGATCATATAAAATCATAAATGCAGTTTTGCAAGCAACTCAGTAAACAAGCTGTTCTGAGCTTACTTTTGCAGGTCAATATAAAAATCTACACACATAATCTGTTGGAAATCTTTATTATAAAGGGCAATAGCTAAAACTGGGATTGAGCCCTCTAAGCACATGTAAATAAATAGTGTTAGATAGTGTTTTACAGTATATATTCCAATCTAATTAAGTAATTGCACAATTGCAAAAATTGCATTAGCATATGCAATAAGCAATACTTCTCATATAGTGCTATTAACTCTGCAGTTCTGTTCTTGCATAATAAACAAAAACAAAGCCACAACATAATAGCAGCTGGTCTGTCAAACTGATCCAATTATGTGAGTGAGCAAAACCAAAATTGTAAATCTATGCTGCACTTACATAAGAGGTTCCAGCTTTAGTCCTGTTCTCACGCACATGCCCTTTATTATGAGCCAAGTCATTATCGCTCAAGTGACCAGCCACTTTCTCTCACCTGGGTTAAGGTGATTCACCCAGAAAGTGTGTTTGGCTGCAGTCCCGAGTGTGCTGCCTGAGCCTCAATTATGTTGTTAAACCAACAACTTTGTACATAAAGCCCTCTAGTTGTCCCTCTAAAGTGACACCAATTAGAAAGAAAGAAAGACATTGCAGCCAAAAGGGGACTGCATTACCATACTGTAGAGTACATACCTATCGTCTAAAGTGCTAGGTATTGCCTCCAAACTAAAGCAGCTCTTTGTGCTCATTGTTCCATTCTGTTGGTTTGAAGTTTTTGTTAATTAGTGAAATAGTTGGTGTAATGTTTGGTTGAAATGAAAACCTGCAGACGTTCATGGCACAAGACTGGACACAACTTACTTAAGGGGAAGATTGATCACCCAAAGATAAATATACCTCTCAAGCCAGAAGTCTCATAATGAGGAGATGCTATGTCACCCCCTAGAACTAACTACATACCACTTAGCTCTAATTTCATTTATCAATGTGTGGTTTTAGCCTTGAAACAGAAGCCAAGCTTTCGCATGAAGCTAATATTCTGCTTAAGCTGTTACATGTTTTTTGTTATCAGCCCTTCATATTACATTTAAGTTGTGTGACAAGTAGCTACATTGGATTAAAGGTGGATACATTTACATTCAGCGGCTGGAAGTATTCCCATTGCTCTTATTTTGTCAAGGAGAACAAATATTCAAAATTGCAAACTATGCACACTACAGTAAAATCTAAGCTGCAGTATTTTGTCATCAGGCACAGAGGCGCACAGGTGAGGTAATTTGAAGGCAAGAGGAAACAATCTGAGGAAAGAATGTGATCCCCAGGTACAGTAACATAATTACTTTTGAAATGACTAATGAGTAAAGAGGACTATATTATATTTTGGGAGTAGCGAACCCAACACTGCTCTTTGGAGGTGCCACAACAGGCCAGTACTTCATTATTTCAGATTGTGTTCTTTCCAAACACGTGAGCACAGCTCAGCTTTCTGATAAACCGTTTCATCAGCTATAGGCACCTATGGAAATCTCACATTTACAAATAGTCAAAGCTTGCAAAAAAAATTCCAGCACTTATTTTGTTTGCCTGAGCACTGACAAGTATCTCTACAGATCACACTACTTTCATGGAAGCTGATTGCTATCTAATAGCAATCAGAACAATAATGATCAAACAATATGCAACAATCATGCAAACGTCACTATGTTTTAATAGGATGCAAACAGGTTTCCTAAAACAGCTCTGCTATTGGTCTTAACTTGAAAGAAAAATATACTTATCTGCAGGATATCCAGGGTTAGGTTAAATAGCAGATTTAAAGTAGTTTTTTTCTTTTTAAATATACTTTTTAATTAAGTGGAAAAAGTGTTTCCCCCCCCTTTTTTCTCTTTTGCTTATTGCACACCTTTTAAATAGGATGACACGCATATGGTGAATTAAGGCTGCCAGAAGGGGTTGGGGAAGAGGGCAATGTAATAGAGTATTAAACCAGTGAGCGAGACTGGTCAGCTCTGATAACAACACCTCGCCTACAGCAGAACAGCAGAGATATCCATCTCCTCCTCCTCATCCTTTCACAGAAGGAGATGAATTTAGGGTCACTGTCAATGACACACTCTAACATCAGCTGGCCCACGTTGTGTGACTGAGGCCACGGAGAGAGGTGAGAGGTGATCGATAATAAAGGCCAGAAGATATGATGACATTGTCCTCCATAGCCGACTGGCAGAGGGTGATACAGGTGGAGGACTGCCTGTGTGTTTTGCTGTATGAATTACCCCTGTAAAGCTTGTTACATTGGACTTGCTGCTATGTGCCCATTGACCAGACTCTGACCGTAATACGAAGTCATGCTTCATGTTACTCCTCACCCATCTCAGACCTGAGATTCTACAGTATTCAGCAGTCCATTCAAAATATCTGGGGGTAGTTTTGTAAGGATCCATTGTTCAAACACCTCATAGACGAAGAGACAATCACATGATTCTGCTGCAGTGTGATAAGTAATTTGGACAAGATCCTAGTCTGCATCTCTGGATAGCATAGTAGAAATGTACAGATAGGAAAGGTGAGAAGGGAGACTTTCAGGATTAGTATGCAACACAGGTTAAGACAAAAGCATTTCAATATTTTATCCCCATGTTTCAATGCTGAGTGTTAAACAGTAAGGGAATGGGTACCCATTTTCTAATTCCTTGTATGACTCAGCTATGTACTAAAGCAGTGTTTCTCAACCGGTGGGTCGCGGCCCAAAAGTGGGTCACAGACATGTTCTGAATGGGTGAGTGGTCCAAAAAAAAAAATATTATTATTATTTTATGTTTAAAAAAGTTATAATAAATATTCTAAATATTCTTCTGAACTAGGAAACTCTGATCACGTCACTGAATTTAAAGAAAAACGGCACCCATGTATATTCTTACACTGTTGGATATCAATTTGTAATGTTGAATTCATTCCAGGAGTTATTTTGGAATTAAGTGTCATAATTTACTTTTATGGTGTGCCCACTCTACCTCTATCTTTCACGTCTACTTCTACTTCAGTTAGTGATTTCCCAAAATGTCTTTCAACATCCCCCAGAGAACAGGGTTCTCGATGCCGTGTACTTTTAGTTGGAGAGAATGAAAGTGATGGTTATAGTATAGTGTAACATACGAATCGGGTCTCATGATAAGAACGCTCGCTGGCTACTTGACAACGGGGAGTCCCCTTTGGCCGACTGGTTAGCGTGCGGGTCTAGTGTCTGGGAGACCCGGGTTCGAAACCCTGGGTGGGCACTTCCGCTTCAAGAACGCTCGGTTACATTCGGCGTTATTATATTATTATAGCAAGCTGTGGCTGCATTGCATTCTGGTCTGTTGAGGATAGATTGGTGTCTCTTCCTCTTCTACGATGGATTCCTCCCGTTATGATTGTTAAACGCTGGTGCAATATGGTCTAGAAAGAAACCCTTGTTCTTTGACTCTGAGGAGCTTACACCAAAATGTGTATCATGCCCAGAAATGAAAGGTAGATGGCCAATAGCTGTTTTTTAAAGTCTTAAAGTATTTTAAGAGTCCACCCTGCCATGCTACAATGAATAGTACAGCAGGCCCATAACTTTTCACACTAATGAATGTGCCTTTCACAAACATGAGATAGACTTGACATGCAGATACTTTCTACTTTGCAAGGTCATTATCCTGGAAACCTTCCTTGCTTCATTAAATAGAAAAAGGATTTAAGATTACCAACAGCAACCAGACATCTGAGATCTACTTCAAAATAAAAGAGAATGTGATAAAATGGGAAATTCTTATTAAGATATCTATCCTCTTTTTTCCACACTCTTTCCCTTTTCATGGGAACTGTACTGTAGTCTCTAATTTCTCCTGGGAGCTACAAGCTGCTGCTATCTCAGCTGTGTTTACTAATCTTCCCTTGACACCAGATTCTCCCAGAAAGTTAATACTGGTCCAGTGTAAATAGCCGTATCTCATAAACTCTTGTTATCCCCCCACCTTGGCTGCCCAGATGGTGTGGATAGCGAGACTCCCAATGTGATGCAGGGGTAGATGTAAAGACAGTGGGATCAAGAAGGACAAAAAAAACATTTTTTTCCTATAACATTATCTACAGTAAGGTCTTCCACTTTAAATAACACAGTGAAAATGTCATACAACTGTAGGACACTGCTCTCACTATACATACACCTGTAATTTAGAATGGTATGGATAGAGGACCAGTGGTGCCTTTTCTATCTTGCTTTATTTTAATTTTACTTTTGAATACTATTATTGCCTATTGTTCTTTTCTCTCTTCTTTTGTTTGAATACTATGATGATTGTGAATAAAAGATAGATGAAGCATAAATAACAGGGGTATGACTCGAAAAGTTTCAAAACTTCCTCTTACGCCCTTTTCGAACATTGTTTAGTTAATTGAATTTTGTTTAATATGTTATTACTATTGTATTATTTTGCTGCCTAAATATTTGTATTTTTTTAAATTTATTTATTTTATTTTTTATTTTGGTTTTAATGTTTGAAATAAAAATCTATCTGTCTGTCTGTCTGTCTATCTATCTATCTATCTATCTATCTATCTATCTATCTATCTATCTATCTATCTAGATCCATAACATGAGTAATACACTGGGGTGAAGCATGCACAGATAAGAAATTAAATTGAATATACTGTATTTCTCTTGGTTCTCATAACTGGTCAATAGCGAGTGGGTGCTCAGAGACTGTCAAAGTCATTTTCAGTCCAGTACCTGCTACCTGCCTTATTCCACCTGTGCTTCTCTGTTCCATTTAAGGCCCTGAGTCACTGTAAATGTCAAGGCAGTGAGTGTTAATTAAACCCGAAGGGGAAAGTATTAATTATCCCATCGCCTGCCCTGAATTGGCTGTTGGATGCAGGCAGATTCTCACTTGATTGCTAATGATACGGAGGGGGATGAGGTGCATCTTAATAGTTTAGGATTACATTTAGTTTGGAATTCTATTTGGATAGGTGCCTAAGGAACGGAAAGACTTGTATTAAAATCACTATTTACTGCTTTTAAAAATAACATATCATCTCCCTGAAGGTAGGTTTTGATCAAATGCCACTCTGACTGATAATTTATCTTTTCCAGATGGATGAGGTGTTCCCTAGGGCCCAACATTATTTCATTTTAAATGATCTATCTAATTACTGCATCCTCTTTATTGTATTGTATCTTGTCATCTTTACACCTGCTCCTCTTAACTTATCTCTCTTTATATCTGCCACATTAACTGTGTGTTATATTATCGAGTAATGTGTCCTTACTTACTCGTCCATGCTTGTTGTAATATTGCTGCTCTCTCCCTCTCTCTCTCCGTCTCTCTTATGTACAAGAACAGTTCAATGTACTATCTTCCCCATGCAATGGTCTCATTCCCATTACAATATCAGTGATTGTTTGACTGGGTACACCAGAAGGAGGCCAGTATCTTAATCGTACGGCAGGTTTACAGTTGCAGTGACACTGATATCTCTGATGAGAAGCTGAAACGACATCCTTCTCTTCATCAGCTCACTGTAAATGTTTACAAAATGCCAAAAAGAGGAGCGCCTTATAGAAATGATGCATGTCATTACCCTGTGGCAGCCACCAGTAGAGAGGAAGCTGGTAGGAAAATGCTGGTTTCCATCAGCCCTTTGAGCCTGGTTAACATAAACTTAACATAAACTAATTATTATCCCATTTATTTTGCAGACTTATACACTAAAATTAAAATGTAAACAGAATCAAACATACCAACTGCTGATCTGTCACACAACATATGCTCATGTGCCCTACTGTGAAGATTATAGCATATCCAATTTGTGTCAATGTTGTCTAATAGCAGATGTACATGCCTGCAGACATCAAACTACTAAGGATGGCAGTTTGAATAGTGGTCTAATACCAGCTACAGAATTATAGGAGACCAGAACATGAAAGCAGAGTACTCACCCCGCAGGAGGTCAGAGCTAGCATGAGGTGAACTGTGTGTCCGGAACAGCTGCCAGTCAAAGTCATCCTCCTCTCCCTGGGTGAAGTCACACAGATTGGGGTCTGAGTCCTCATCGAAGGTGCAGCCTGCCGCTGAACAGAAACAATGAGGATTAGTGAGACAAAGAACATTTATTGTTTTAAAGTTGAGTTTTGAGTCTCCATAAGGAGAGGAGTAGTGGATAACGGTTAGATTCATCTGACAGATGGCTAAACCACATGAAGGACGGATGGGACCCACTGCAGCCGCTTCAGAAACTTTCTCTTGGCACAGTAACGGTGGCCATGGCGACACTAGTTGTATCTCATCTGGGCTGTATCTCACCATAATCATCCCTCTGTTCTTCTTCCCATTACTGACTATCAGAGAACTACCAGACAACCAACCTGCATCCATTGTCCTCTCCACACTTCACCCAGACACCAATAATAATAGCCTTCCATAATGCAATCTGCACTCCAGTCACGCTGTCTTTCTCACCTAAAGAAACATGCACATGTGCACACACTCTCAACAACAAATCAAGCGGTGAGGTATAATTACCTCGGACTCACATAAAAGTACACCAATCCTGGAAAAAGCAATAATACCCCAGCATTTGAAGAGAATTCCCCATCCCATCAAAACATACACAAACACATCCCAAAGCACATACACATAGGCTTTCACAAATAGTAAAAATGTTTGGGGAAGGCAGAGACCCTGGGGAATGTAGTGATTATTATAATACATCACAACCTGCTCTACTCCATGTGCCAAAAAGCTATTTTTTTTTCAAATTATGTTTAATAGCTATGGCTTTTATGGCCCGTTGGGCCTTGAAAAATGTGCTTCTGTCATTGCTCTCTGCACCTGTTGAGAATTACAGGCTAACAGTGGGCAGCTCGAACAGCCCTAGTCACATGACCAGAGCCTGTGTCAGTACTGTAGTTGTAGCAGGACAGCAAGAGACATGACACACTAATGATGGAAATAACAATGAGCAGGTCCTGAAGGTGACTCCTGTGATTCGTCTTTCTAATCAGCCATTAAGGTCTCAATGTGGCGTGCGGACATGCAAAACCGCAGCCACCTCACCGTAGTTATGATTCATAGCTCTTATTGTTACTACTGATGTACAAGAGCTAGCCACAACATCCACAACAAATTATTGCCATTGCTGGATAAGTTGACATGTTACAAGCCAGATAAAACTGAGGACACAGGAAAGGCACAGTGCTACTCTCCAAAGAAAGTCAGCCATGAGCGAACAATTGCAGTGTAGCAGCTGCAGGTGCTCTTTGGTTTAAAGGGTCCAGTTCATCGTAGGTGTTGAACGTCCTCCAGGTGTATTCATTGGAACGCAAACATACTCAGGGTGCCCTTCCCTACAGCCTCCATTACATCACTCTTACACCGTCTGTGATAATACGATAACACCGGAGCATATCTACCATCATGTAAGCTTGGCCCACTGGGTGATAGTAGCAGCCAACCAACAGGGGAGGGAATGTGAGTTTCTCCCTCTAGGTTTGATTTATTGCCCCATGCTGGGATGTTACTGCAGAGATCTGCTGCTAGGGCCAGGGGTTAATTGTCCCACACCGGGGTCTATTTCTAATAGAACAGGCAGAGATATGGGACCTGACACATCCAAACGTTGGCACTATATTATTCCCTGCTGCTTGAGTAAATGAGGCCTGCAGGCTCCTCCCTACAAGTCTCATCATCCAGGAGTAGGAATCTGGGAGCCAGGGCTGCCTGGGAATGTCATCTCCTCAGAATGCACTGGATTTCTACAGCTCATCTGTCATGCCAAACCGGTTAGATGCTAAACTGCATTTTGTTGTATCAGTACTTGTACTCTGTATAATGACAATAAAGTTCAATCCAATCTAATCTAATCTAACGATAAATAGAACTGATACAAAATACTTGAACTCTTGAAGTTGTAGTAGCAAGAAACAGAGGATACAAATATATAAAACCTTGTGAGGAGCTCCAACAGTTAAATTGTCACTGAATAAGGATGTAGAAAGAGGTGGAAATGTATTCACCAGACTCTCCAATATTGGTGGGGGATATATTACATTACATTCCAGTCATTTAGCAGACGCTTTTATCCAAAGCGACATACAATAAGTGCATTCAGGGTAGGTAGGCAAGAGAACTACTAGTCACCAGAAATCATAAGTGCATCTCCTCCACATACATGCATTTAAGAGCATATACTGTATCTTAGGGCTGGACGATATGGCCACAAATGTTATCATGGTAACACACTTCATCAATGGTATTGATAATTATCACGATAAATGTCAAATCATTATTTCTTTGAAGTTTAAGGGCTGATTGTTGCTCCTGAGTGAAAGTTGAAGAAACCAGATGGTTAATTGTGTTTTTTAACTATTCTTTATGATCAGAACATGACAAACACTTGACAAACAGTGGAACACGCAACCAGTTGGAGAGTGAGACCTCTCTTTTACTTTGTGGATCTGTGTTCAACGTTGGCCTGTTTAACTCCCGGGTTGTCCGACATGAAAGCAATGCTAGTGTTAGCATCTGGGGGAATGTAAACAGCGGACTATAACAACGCTAAGCTAACATGGAAGGTAAACAGGAATTTAACTGTCAGGTAAGTCGGAAGAACAGTGTCTGTCCATGATTGTGGTATTAGTGCACCAGTTGGCATGTACATAAATGCATATCCCAGCACGTCTCTGTTATTAACAGAATACAACAGTCCACTATGAGTTTGTTCGCGGAGATCTATAGATTTAAAGGTGCTGTCTCCGCCGGTTCATTTATGGCAAAATTTTAAAATTCTGCGTATATCTGGAAAGTATTCAACAGTAATCAGTGACATAAGATATTTGACACATCAATGACGTAATTTGAGCATCTGTGTGAGGAGCAAGGGCCCAAAAACGGGACAACCAATCCAATGTGAGCCCTTCACCTTTGATTGGACGACCCATCTGTTTAAAATTGTTGTTGTCTCTGCAGTGCATGTTGTGGGGGCGTGGTTTCAGGGGCCATCTCTGATTGGGGAGGGGGCGTTGCTTAGACCGTTGGTGCGTTCAAAAAAATGTCTAAGTGCTGCTGAAGAGGCAGCCGGCAGAGATAGCACCTTTAGTGAGCAAGCATCAGTTCTCCTCCAGTCCTTCCCATTCACCTCTGTAAGGCAGGAATTGTACAACCTCCAGCAGTGCAAATAAGACCGAGC
>CABFOS010039084.1:0-13046 GCA_900660315.1 Diretmoides pauciradiatus
GTGGGGGTGGGGGGGTAAGTAATGAAACAAGGTTACAAGGTCCGTAATCTGGGGAAGGAAATAGTCAAGGCTGATTCTGTGGCGGCTACTGTCAATCAAAACAGGCTTCTTAAGTTTCGTAGCCTGTGCAACTAAACCTCGACGTAATGACCCGCGTGAAATATTTTAGGAAATAAAACAGAATTTTATCACCACCATTCCACTGACGCAGGCGAGACAGTAGACATCAAAAGCAGAGGAATAACCAATGCTTTACAATGCACTCAACAACCACCACTTTGTCCCCACCGCCAGCATCCCCCATGTGACCCCTGAACCCTGAACTTTGACCCCATGCATTGTCGGCCAGTCAGATCACAGCGTGGCCTCCGCAAGGGCCCAGAATTCCATTGGTCCATGTTTCACACTGGGAGACCTCCTTTGTATTAGCTGCACGCACGCGCGCGCACACACACACACACACACACACACAGGCCAATCGGCAGCCCTTTTCACACCTTGTCTGCTCCCCCCGGCCCCTCTGGCATTGTTTATGAAAGCATGTCCACTTAGTGCTGCCCTGTCTGCCCCCTCCAGCTATGGTGCCAATTACCCACATCCTGAGTCCACTTCATTCTCTCTTCTCTCTCCTCTTTCTATTTTCCCCCCATCCCTCCATCCTCTTGCACTCTCACTCCTCAGGTAATTATTGCTCTTCTCGTCTTTCGCCTGTGATCCATCCCCCCTTTCTCTTAACGTGACACATTGCTTTCCTCTGTTTCCCGCATCGGGAAACACTCGATACATCGATCCTGACTCCTGACTCCCCGCTCCAGCCCTCCGTCCTTCCTTATGAATGAAGCTCTGCGTGTCAGACAAAAACAATACAAAGCGATAAAGCCTCAACTCTTCCTTTTATCTCTCCTCAGTTCATCCCCTGTTCCACTGGCTTCTCTGATCCTCTTTCTCTTTCATGTTTGGCTTTTCTTTCTCAGCCTCCCTCCCCGGGGTAATAAGCAAGGATGTACAGCTGGGAAGTGGTGAGGAGAGTCCCCCTAGACCGGGGATTAGGCTGAGCATCTCAGGGAGAAGTAATAAAGCCCCCAGCACCTCCCGTCTGCTGCTGGTGGATCCTGGAAGGCAGCCTGGAGTCCTGCTCAACCCTCTAGTCAGAAAAAAATCTCACATTTCCTGCATACACTGCCACCCTCGCCTCAACTATCTTCTCTTATAAGGTCCATTTTTACATTTTATGCAGCTGAAACTTATTCATCCAGATTGACTGAATCTGACTGAATGACTGAGAGAGTAAGGTCTATATCGGTCAAGGACACGCTGGGGTCAAACCTGTGACCTTCCAGTAACTGTGGACACCACCATACCTGAGTAACCATGCAAAGAAATGACGGGACTCAAGATTCAGTGAACAATTTGATAAGCAGAAATATATTTATTATTGAAAACATAAATATATAAATTATGATCACTGCTGTCTTTATCCAATGGAGGCCCAACTGAAACATAAACAAGGCTTAGTGAGTGTGACGGCATTTTCTTTAATCAAATAGCGCTAAGCATGGTCCCTGGTGTGTTGACAACGTTATCTGATGATGTGAATGTGAATGGAATTGCAAAACGGCGGTGAAATTTCAGACTTGTATAAATATAGCACCAGTCAAATGATTGACATGCGGACTGTGTGTGGACGTTGTGATGCTCGCAACTCAGCAACTCTCCTGACTTCACAGTGGAGCCACTTTACAGTGCACAGTAGTATGACTCACTCTCTTCGAGCGAACCTTCAGAGACACGTCACTGTGAGTAAAAATGAATCTCCGTCAACCTTCTTGGTTTATACAAGGGTTAGAAGACGGGCGTGCTCTGTTGGCCTGCCTTGCACATTCATCAGCGCTATAGGAACTGGGAAGGAAGTCATTATTTGAGCCATCAGGTCACAGGTTCCGGCCACCAGCACTGTCCCACAGACTAGTCATCAACTTCTGTCCTTTGGTATGTGGTCATATACAGTAATAAGTGATCAGGGATTGGTTCTCCTGCCGATGGAAGAGTAAAGCTTTGCTGACGAGGACCCCATTCACGTACTTGGTTTGCTTTGCTCACTCATTCAGTCTTTCAGCTAGTCAAGATGGACTTTGCCCTTTGTAGGAACAACATGTGTGCTATAAGGCGGATTGGGCATCGTCCTTATCAATGGTGGTGCGATATGGGTAAAAGTAGCCTCGCGTATGAGAAGAAACGTGTGTGCTTGTACACAAACCCTCGCTATCTCTCTCCCTCACACATTTTTACACTAAAGCTGCTCTGTCATAGGGTTTTAGTGTGCTTGTGTGTGAGTGGCATGCACATACCATGCGCGTTTGGATGAAATGGCACTCTGGTTACATGTGTTTGTTGCTTTAGAATTGGCTACAATATGGCCACTCGCCATGAAGTTGCCATGTTTGAACCCCTACATCCCCCTTTCCGCCCTATATTCTGTTCTATGACAATGCAGCACTGCTGATGCAAACCTCCATACACACAAACTATGACTGGCAGCCTCTTCTCCCTTATCTACTCCACCATTTTTGCATCTTTTCCATGGATTAAATACAGGCATTCAACCACAACAAAAGAAATAAACATAATTCCTGCTTGGATATAAGTAAGCATAATATATTTCATAACAAAAATAAAGCATCTTCCGGTACAGACTCATCCATCTCACATCTCCTCCTTGCATACACATATCCAGACCATATACAAGACTTGAGATCATTCAGATATACTGTAAAATAATAAGAAACATGGACAAGAGTAACAACAACTAAAAAAAATGACATTGAGATTGCTTACAGAGAACCGGATCAGACAGAACTCATGTCTCCAAAACCATAACAATGTCTTTCTTTTTTCTTTCTTTCTTTTGTGCTGGAAGAGAGAGAAACCAAATGTTCACATGTATAAATAGTTTGTAAGTAGCGTCGCGCGACTTCCTTTTCAAGTCAAACTGTACATGGCAACTGGACACAGTCTTAGATGTCCTGAGGCCTCAGATAAGAAGATGTCCTCCTGATTGAAAAGTATCCAAAAGCTCCAATAGTTCAGTGCTCCATGCAGAGATTTGTGGAACAACACACATTCCCATGTCTCTCTCTCTCTATTTCTCTTTCTCTCTCTTCCTTTTACTTTCTGTCTTTCTTCCACTGACTGTACATGTAAGTAATTTCCACTAGGCAGAGCAGGCTGACCCACATGTGTTTGCTTCTTTACGTTGTCCCACTCAAGGTCATCCATGTCTGTTTTTGGAGGCAGGGTAACATACAGTTTTCCCCAACAACCCTAATCCAAATGGTTCAGAGCCGTTTCTGATGCGTGTCTTGTTCGCACAAAGTTTGTCGCAATGTTTGACACAAATCCCTCCCAAGTCCTCCTCCTCGGCTCCTTTCTGCTCTGCCCAAGCTCCACAGCATTAGCTTCTCATCTTCCTCATCAGCATCAGTGTTCAATTGACTGGGTCTGCGGTGGACGACCCAGAGCAAGTCATCATCACTGGTTATGGTAAAAAAAGCACCTTTGGCATCTTATTTACTTGTCTGTCTTATTCAGTCACTCATCTTTATAGAAAAGTTTGTCTCTAAAAGGCGGTGGCGTGGGTTTGGTGGAGGGGACTGAGCAGGTCTCCTATTGGTGGCATCCTCTCTTCTGCCCCTCCCACGCTGAAGTCCCTTGTTCTTATTGGCCTCACCTCACATCCACTATAGGAGAGAGAGAGAGAGCCTGACATTAGAATTGGTATGTTCAAAAACAAACATTGATATATCATGAGAAAAGCAAATTTGATCTTTGCATTTTGTGCCCAGTTATTTTGGCCATGCATTTCACACAAGTTGACCCAACACACACAAGGCCCACAGCTTTTGAATCATGATTCTCCTGATTTCGAATAACGTGATCAGACCAGTGATCATTTTTGCCCAGTCAAAATGTGTGTATTGTTCAGCCCAATGTACAAGACAGTGAGCTGGGTGAGAAAGCTTATGTGGTATATGCCAAGACATAACAAACAACGCCTGTCTCTTTTAACAAGGACAGAGAAACAGATAGGCAGATGGATGGACGCCAAGTACAAAACATAAAGAATTGTACGGGCAGACAGAGATGGGCGAGGACAGCTGGACAAATGTTGGCGAAGACAAGATGACAAGGTGAAGGAGAGAGAACACAAATAAAAGAGAGAGGCGTTTGTTCATTTGCGGTGGAACAACACGTGAAGGTGGTGGTGTCTACAAAAACACAGTGCACACAAATAAAACCATGTGTTAAGTAGATGAATTCAGTGTGCATGCTCAGCAGGCCACAAAATCAACATGCAGCAGTGGG
The DNA here is from genome assembly GCA_900660315.1 of Diretmoides pauciradiatus. NCBI lineage: Eukaryota > Metazoa > Chordata > Actinopteri > Trachichthyiformes > Diretmidae > Diretmoides > Diretmoides pauciradiatus. The sequence continues at coordinate 4,363 of CABFOS010039084.1, forward strand.
GCACAAAGCGCGACACTCATCAGCCCTCCCTCTCCTCACACTGATTGGTTGTGGTGTGATTGGTGACGATGATTGGCGGGCCCTCTCTGCGCCCTGATTGGGCCAGTGCAGTGCCAGAGGGTGATTAGACAGGGAGAGGTCACCTTGGTGCTAAAGTCCTACCTGTTCCCTTCACAGCTCTCCAGTGGACTTTGGGTAATGAGTTCAAGTTTATTATGTCGCCAATAAATCCTTGTTGGGCCTTAGCTTTTTAGGTTTCCTTTTTTTACCTTTAGCCCTACGGTGGCCTGAAAACACAAAGTCGGGGAGGGAGGATAAGAAGGAGGGTTAGCAGCAAGAAGCAGGGTGTATGATACAGAGAGAGGTACAACAGTCCTGGGGCAGAAGCAGAGAGTGTTATGCACACTATAAATACTTCAAATGCCTTATCAGCACACATCACAGCCCTTATCTGCTCCCAGAGAGAGAAAGGCTTCAGATCAAGGCAATGGCAGATTTACCTGCTGTCAAGCCAAGCAGCCTTTGGACACCCTCCCTTGACACACACACACACACACACACACACACACACACACACACACACACACACACACACTCTCAGATATGAATGTGCAAGTATGCACGCACACACATACACACTCAAGCTTTTAAGGTCATCCAGTGCAAAGCTAAAGAGCCAGACAGAGAGAAAGACCATCAGACAGACATGAGGAAAGCAGTAAAGCAAGACAGGGCATGGGGACATGGGAAGGGGAATGGGACTCAGCCATCAAACCGCCTCAGAGTGGCATTCCTGCAATGGGATAATATTTGGGACAATGTTATAACGATGTACAACAGGGTTGCGGGCCGTATCTACCTGTGTCTGCATCTGAGGGCTCCACCACATGGTGCTGTAACGTGCACGCACACTCCAGGTGGTCTTCTAACCGCACAAAGACCTCTTTCAGCTTGGGTCTCCTCTTCGCGTACTCCAACTTGGCCACCTGAGAGAGGGAGAGAGAAGGTTAGCTGCAGAGTCCAGCGCCATTCGTCGTTACTCTTCTCTGTCTTTCGTCAATGAATGTACACACCTTTTTCACTAACATCAAGTGGTGTAGCACCGTGACTGATGACTCTTTCATAAACCAATTCATATAAACGCCAGCGGCAACGGCCATCACTTTGCCCTGCTGTATTTGAAGTGTGACGGCAGCATTCCATCGGGGCTGATGCATTGGGTTCTGCTCTATGGGCTGTTGATCAGGTGTGTAAATATTGGATGGAGTGTATGACCCTGCCCAAGCAAGCTCAAACAATAGGAGAGGAGGGATGGATGGTGGGGGGGGGAGCGGTGTACACCCTAAAGCCCAGGGAAGGTTTACCCTGGCAGGAGAAGAGAGGCTGGGAGCCCCTCTCCCCCTCCCTCCGTCTCTCCAGGCCTGGAGCATCCACATCCAGACAGATACACACACCTAAACTCACTCACCATGCCCCGACATGTAGCGCTGTTATAAACCACATTAATATTTCTTCATGAGGAAAATATTGCTTGACTTGGCTGAGCTAGAGCGTGCAAAACTTTAAGTTTACAAGGTCTAATCTGAGCAGTAAAGACAGTGATTCTTGTACGTGTTCTTTTGCCCCACCAGGCAAACCTCGACAATCTACCAAACGGAAAAAAGCAAGTCAGGAATTCCTGTCCTTGAGTCCTCCTAACACCCTCTCAGCTCAACACAACAGCGCTGACCTCCACTTCCCACCTAACAGCTAATAATGAGAAGGACCAATCCTCTGCGCGTTATGAATGGGTTGTGTTGGTTAAAGCTTAGATGAAAGCTGAACAGAGGAGGTTGCGTGGAGGTTATGATGATCTTGTTGTATAACACAGGGGAGGTGGCTACATGCTTTTCTCCCTCTGATCTAAGTGCCAAGGGCAGGTAACCTCCCCATCAACCACTGAGGGCCCAGGGGCCCACAGCGAAACAATATCCCTGGCTTCGCCTATCTTCCTGGTCATTGCACGAGAGAGGATATTGGCCAGCAATCTCCCAACGCTCTTTGGTGTTATGAACAACATGGTTATGCAGTCGGCCTTGAAGTTCACATACACAAACACACACACACACACACACACTCAGACACACAGAAGGCCAAAGCAGATGAGAGGCTTTCTTCCTCTATCCTGTGATGGCCTGCAGCCAAGCCCAGCTCTGGCTGGTGAATTTGTCATGCAGACAAACCAACACACCAATCCTGTCTGATAAAACACAATATACTGTTGACATTCACACAGCAAGTGTCAGCCCATGCCAGCCCTGCAACAATGCACTGATGTCAGCCTGCAAGCCAAAAACTGTGGGAGAAAGAAGTCAGAGACCAGCGGTTTCACCAGCCTCTCCTTTTGCAACAGTTTCATTCAGTTTCATTCCAGGGAAGACAGAAAGAGAGAGAGGGAGTGAAAAGAGGGTAAGCAAGCAGTGGAGGTATGCGGTGAGCAAACACGGGACAATGGTGTCTGGGTTAGCGCTGGTGTGTTTGCTGTTATCGGGCCCTGACACAGTGAGAGAGGGTGAAAGGGCCAGAGCAGGGGACTGGAGGTGGGGGAGAGAGGGAGGGTGATGGGGTGTAAGATTTGTGTACATTCCTAGCACCATCCCTCTCATTAGGGGATGGATGTGTGTGTGTGTGTGTGTGTGTGTGCGCGTGTTAAGGAAGAGGGAGGGAGCACTGACCATGATCATGACTAGCATTAGATGACATTCATATGTTACCTATTACATTCAGGTTCTGGGTAGCCCTGCAACGAAACTCATCACTAATACTGACAACAGCAGATAGAGATGAGGGGGGGGGCAGAAAGACAGAGAGATAAAGAGAGACAGATGAGAGAGAGATCAGAGATGGAGCCGTCTGTACGTGGACGACTCCGCTGCCGTTGGTTACAGGAATGTCGGAGCTGCATGGGGGGGGGCATGCCTGACACCTACTACTGAGGCCGATCCTAATGACTAATGCACACACACACACACACACACACACACACACACACTGTCGGCCAAACAAACAGCTATTGACAGAGGGATAAAGCAATAAGACCCCCTGCTGAGAGGCCCAGCAGTAGGCTTGTCACCTTGCCCCTTACACAGCAGGGTTAGAAACACACACCCCACAGGAGTAACTCCACACAAACACACACACACACACACACACACATATACATGCACACACATGTTCTTCGTTTCTGTGTGTGCGTGTTTCTGAATGTGTATCGCTGTGCTACAATACATCACAAACCAAACAGCCTCCGCTCTGCCCACTTTGTCAACACTCTCTCTCTCTCTGTTTCCTTCCACTCCTCCTGCCTTTTGTCAGTCCCTCTCCACTCCTCTGTCCTGTCATACTGACTGAGCGGTGTTATGAGAAAGCGCTGGGAAAGAGATAGAGTATGGAGGTCTGTCACTGCCCCTTAGCCGCCACCTCAGCCTGCGTCCCTACGTGACACGGCCACACAAATATTTACATTCGTATTTAATTCAGTCTTCCTCCGATTTAAACCATTTCTCCCTTGTCCAAGGAACACCAGCTTCCTATCCAGTAGAGAGTCAATGACTGCCCACATAAACATGAAGAGACCTCCATGCTACAGCAAGGGGCCCCACACTCTCTCTATATAAATCAAAGAGCTCTAAACTCCCTAGAAAGCCCTGAGAAAGAGTTCCCCGTGTAGTTGTGGAATGATATTCAATCCAGAAGTGTGTGTGTGTGTGTGTGGGGGGGTGCTCTTGGAAGTACTGCCCCCCCTGGTTTGTCCCTGTATCCCTCCTGTGTGAAGCATATTGTCCCAGCCTGGTTAATTGGGAACTCCCCGAGCATGAAGCACTGATGAGAGCATGACGGAGGGGAAAGTTTAGGTCCGGCGTTCCAAGGAAAACACAAATCGGGGATGTGGATGTGCACCGCGGGCCATTGGGAACAGGAACAGCGACGGAATCAAGCTAAATAAACAAGAATGTGGAGGGGGGAGAATGGAGGTCTGGAGGGAGGGAGGAGGGAGGGAGGGATGGCAATTCATCTGTCAAGAGGGAAATTAGGCGAGAGAGACACAACTTGCCCTCCCCCTTGATAAAAGCTTTCATTTATATGCCACGGCCGTGAGTGAGCGGAGGAGAGATGGGGGTTGTTTTGGGGAGGGAGAGGCTGCCTGCTTGTCTGTCTGTCTCTCTGTCTGTCTGTCTGTCTTATTGAATGAAATGAAGAAGAAATTACAGCCAGAAGACAGACATCGTGATCTCCACAGAGAGAAGGTGAGGGAGAGCAAACCATCGAGGGCCGAGAGATGACGCATGCTTTGAACATCAGCGGCAACAGCCCTGACAACCCCCTGCCCTCTGCTCCACCCCAGAAACCCCCACAACCACCCCCCGCCTCTCAGAGTTGAAAGTGTGGTAATGGGTGGGGGGGTTATCGCAGGTGGTGTGGGGAGAAGAGAGGAAGCAAGAAGAGCATTTATCATGTGGCACGCAGGCCTGCAATGCCAAAAAGGCATTCACTTCATGCCTCTCTCTCTCTCTCTCTCTCTTTCTGTCTCTCTCTCTCCCATGCAGGGATACGTGTCACCAGACATGAGTGTGGCTCTGCCCCTGACCACAGGCTGACTCGACTTCCCCTCCCCTCAGAGACCAAGAGAACCATCAGCCAATATCAAATATCAAAGAATCCAATAAGATGTAATCTTTCCATCTATTCCTTCCCATGTCTTCACAAAGTGACAGAATATGTGCACGCACGTGTACACACACACACACACAAACTCTGTGCATCACCTCCTGAAAGAAGGATTTCATTATTTCAGCTGTCTGATAAATTCTAGGGAAACTCCTCTTCTACAGAGAAGCACCGCAGAGGGAGGTGGAAACAATCCAACAATACAGATGAGAAAGACATTGCTGAATACTGAGACAGGCAGAAAAAGATAGTGAATGGCGTAAGGGTGGAAAGGAGACTGACTGTGTTATTAGTGGTAACTGAGGGTAGACTGGAGTGCTGTTCATTTGAAGCATGAAGGTTAATCACTACTCTGTGCTGGTGCTGCTGGCACAGGTAGACAAATGAGAGAGAACAAAAGAGACAAGGAAAAGGAGAGAGAGAGAGGGGGGGCAATTAAAATACTGATGAGTCTTAAAGGAGCCCCTGTCCCTCCCAAAACACTTTAAAATAGCTATTGGCGATGTACCTTTCTCTATCGCTAATGCTCTTTCAACCTAAACATAAAATCCAGCTGAATCCAACAAGTCCAGGCACGTTGTCTGGGGGTTGTTGAAAGGCATTCTGGGAGATGTAGGATAGATATTAAGCCAGAGAGAGAAGAGGGATGAGGGAGAGAAAAACTACATTTTTACATAACAGAAAACAAGACTCCTGGGGGAGAGGAGGAAAGGATGAAGTCAGAGGGGAAGAGAGAAAGGGAGGACAGGAGAGAGAGGAGGAGTGAAGGAAAATAGAGAAATAATGTAAAATATGATTAAAATACGGCTGCTACTTTTCCTACTCGAGCTGATGCATTCCAACCGGTGCAGCAGTAGCCAAACTCTCTGGCTGCTGCCTTGGTCAGAACGCTCCCATGGTCTCTGACCCACGCCGCAACCCCCGGCACACACACACGCACACACATGCACACACATACACAAACTCCCTCACCCCTCTTCATCTAGCAGAAGAGCATTGAGTGAATCAAAGGGAAAATAATTCACAGCTGCAAGGGACTTCAAACAGGGAGGCCCCTCACCCCCATATGCCCCCCCCTCACGTAATCCACAGGACCCTTCAGACGCCCATAAATCATGCTCACTGTATTGCCGTCACACTGTCCTTTATTTATGAAACACCCCTTAAGTCAGGGTCCCACACAACCGCAGGGCTACAGCTACTGCTTCCCCCAACACCCGGATCTGACCCGCTGCCACTGAGGTAATTGTCAGTGTGTGTGTGTGTGTGTGTGTGTGTGTACATGTGTAATGCATGTGCGTGGGTATATGCATGTGATTTAGCATATGCACCTCCGTGTTCTCCTAAGTGTGTGTTTGTGTGTGTCGGGGTCGGGGCCAGGGCCAGTGCAGGGAGATGTGTGGACCCCCACACTCAGCACTGTGGCTACATCCGCCTGGCCTCTGTCAGCCTCCACTTTGATCCAGCAGCCATCAACACTTCATTACTCTGCGGCCCGTCTTCCTCTGGCTGCTGCTTCACACTAATGGCCTTGTCCCTGCGCTGCGCTGGGGGAGTGCACATAGTATGGAGAGCACGCGCGCGCATGCACACACTTACACACACAAGCACATGCACACGCTCCTTCTCACGTTTACACAGATGTGCTGCGCCGACCCTCTCCAACCCCTCCAAGATACTTGTACATGCTTCAAGGGCCGTCACAAGTTTCCAGCTACTAAACCAAACCAAATGAGACAAAATGTACCTGATCATTACCAAATGATATTATACTGGTCAAACTTGGCCCGCTTACAAAGGCAAAAAGCAGTAATTATGAGGATATTGGGTGAAAATTGACTTCAGAACCTTGGTTTCTTCGTTTTTCCCCCTCTGTTTTTACAGACACTGCAAATCTGAACCTGTGTAATTTGGGGTTTAGAGTGAAACAGTTTACATCCAAAATAAATGAAGTAGCAGAGATGATATTAAGTCATTCGGCCTTAATTTTGACAGAATTATCACTTTGTATTTGGAGGTCAATGTAGTCTTTCCCCAGTAGTGTGCCTCTGTCTGCATCAGTCGTTTTCAGGATGAGGAATACTATGAGCTCACTGACCAAATGTCCAGGAGCCTAAAGAGTTAATGACTGAGAGGATGAGTGACAGCTCCATTCTTGGCCTGTCTGATGGCCTGTTTACTCTGTCCCATTGGAAGGACAAATGGAGAGGCATTTGGACACTCTCTCTCTCTCTCTCTCTCTCTCTCACACACACACACACACACACACACACACACACACACACACACACACATGCGCACGCGTCCTGTCTGCTGGTCTCCTCAGTGCTGCCGGTCCAGAAGCACTTGTTGTTTTATGAGTGAGTTCGTCTAGCGAACCCCGGAGCCAAAACCACTGAGAAAAGCATCAGAATATAGGACACAGCTGTAGCGTTCGGCACACAGACAGAGGTACGAGGAGCAGGAAGAGCAGGGAGAAGACAGCGAAGAGAGAAGGGGAGGAAGACAAGGAGAAGGCAGAAAAAATGGGACGGGTGAATGAGCGAGGACCAGAGGATGGCGAAAGAGAGGAGATTGTTTTGTGCCATGGAAATGCCAAATGATATATTAATGCTGAGTTAAATGATGCCCTCTCTAGATGACACAACTCTAGGAACACTGTGACACAGTAACACTGCCCTGTGGCCAAAATGTTCTGCCAGGCAGCCAGCCAGCCGTCCGTGATACAAAATAACAAGAAAAAAGAAAGGAGAAATGGTGAAAAATAGGGAGGAATCACTCTGGTGGAAAAGAAATGATAGAGCCAGGACACTGGGCTTGGGGGGAGTGAATTAGGAGTGACTGAAAGTGCAAAAGGTGAGACAGGGTGAAAGACAAGTTATGGGAATGATAGAGTCTGAATACATAAGATAGAGTCTGAATACATAAACACATTTGCTCATTAAGTATTGTCCTTGCAACTCTCTCCTCTCCTTCATGTGTCTTTAAATGGCTGGTGAGAGCGTATCACTGTCAGCCCTATAGGGGGCTGTTCACTTTTATTGTGTCTCTCACAAGCCAAGACATACACACAACAGACAAACAGCTACATAAATGTCAACAAACACACACGCAGACGCACAATTTTAGAGAGGTGCTTATCGTAACGATGGACCAAAGTGCAAGAGGGGTAGAGAAAGGGCAAGACAAATTACAAGAAAGGGAAGGAGAGAGAGATGAAGAGAAAGAGAAAGAAGACTGAAGATCTCTCCCCTCCTCCCTCAGGCTTCTCCTATTTAAAGTTGCCTTTTTATTACCCCGCCACTGAACAGGCCGGGCTTGTGCAGCACAGGACCTGCACAGACCCGCTCTTTTTTTGGCATCCATAGCATGAAAAAAAAGAAGACTGGAAGAGGGAGAGAAAGAGAAGAGGGGGGAATAAATAAATGAAGGTGCATTTGAACAAATGCATAGCGGCGTGAGCTGGAAAGAAACACAGCGAGTGTGTTCTTTCCCCATCCTTGGCCGTTACAAGGAAAACAAGTCAGGCTCGGGATAGACGGGCAACATTTTTAGCTTTCTAATAAACGGAGAGGAGAAGCCCAAACTGAACCCCTATTCAGGCTAACTGCTTAGAGGACGGGGCAGAAAAAAAACTTGGCATGAGACAATGTTTCTCACACACAATGTGGTAAATGTCTCCTGACCGGAGTGAGCCCTGATGGATGACCTTTCCAGGGATGCAACGCCTCTGAGCTCCGCACATGGAAAAAAACGGCCCCGCAAAACCCAGCGCTACCACGCCTGAAAGTGTGTGTGTGTGTGTGTGTGTGTATGTGTGTGTGTGTGTGTGTGTGTGTGTGTGTGTGTGTGTGTGTGTGTGCTCGGTTTAACAGTGTCATGAGGGGGACACGGACACAGTCGCACAGAACACAGCATTCCGAGAATAGCTGAATCAACCCTTAGTCGCTCGTCCACCCTCCTCCTCCTCCCCCCCC
>CABFOS010039085.1:0-10866 GCA_900660315.1 Diretmoides pauciradiatus
TTTAGTCTATATGAAAGGAAGCAAACTCAAACGTTGACACGAGTCCCGTGTGTGTGTGTGTGTGTGTGTGGGTGTGTGTGTGTGTGTGTGAGTGTGTGTGTGTGTGTGTGGGTGTGTGTGTGTGTGTGTGTGTGTGTGTGTGTGTGTGTGTGTGTGTGTGGTGGTGTGTGTGTGTGTGTGTGTGTGTGTGTGTGTGTGTGTGTGTGTGTGCGTGCAGGAGCAGTACCAGTACCTTTACAAGGCCATGCTGAGCCTGGTCGGGTCCAGAGAGTGTGGGCTGAGCCCCATGTACATGGACAGTAACGGGGTGGTGGTGATGGCAGATGAGGACACGGCAGAGAGCATGGAGTCGCTCGTCTGACGACCTTCGCTCCTCAACCCGCACTTACTTTGTACAAATCTCAGAACTTTTGTGAGGCCTTTTTTGCCAGACTCTTGGTTAAATGAATAACATTACTTTTCTACACTGAAAAAAAGGTTTTTTGATATTTATTTTTTGTCATTTTTGTCTTTAATGTTATCCTGCTGAGCGTTTGCACCTGTTTAAAGGATCATTTCAACCTGGACTTTATTTTCCCGTGGCTGTGTGTCTACTTGACTGGTGAGAAAAATAATTTTTGAAATTGATCCAGTATTGAGTGAGCACTAATGTTAGCGATTAACAATTAGCGGTTAATGCGGCTAGAACATTATCGCCGAAGGACAAGTGCATAGTCCTCTAAAAGCATATTATTTTTGTCACTGAGGCCAAATTGTTGTTATAAGTGTCTGACAGGATCCCAACAGAGAAACAAAACGCTTTTTTTTACCTTTCGCTTGACTTCTTCTTGAGGAGAATGAGAATCGTCGTTGTGAAATTTAGCAAGGACTGATACCTCTTTTTCCATTTACATCTTGAGCTGTTACATGGATGCTAACACAATAACAACAGACCGGATCAAGCGAAAGGTAAAGAAAAACATTTTATTATTCAGTCGTGATCCTGTCAGACACAAAAATCGGAGCCTGTCAGTGGCAACAACAACAAAAAAACGTTTTTAGAGGACTACGCACTTGCCCTTCGGCGATAACGTTAGAGCCGCATTAGCCGCTAATCGCTCACTCAATATTGGATCAATTTAAAAAAAAAAAAAGATTTTGAAATTGAAATTCCCACCAGTCACGTAGACACACGACCATGGGAAAATAAAGTCCAGGTTGAAATATACCGAAGTTATCCTTTAAGTTGACGTGAGGAAAAAGCAGCTCTGTCCAGTTTGCACTATACTATCAGTGTTACTGCCTAAATCCAGTGAGTGAAAATGTACACGGCTAAAGCCCTGGATACGCAACACATGTCGGATCTCGGACTACGACGATGGAAACCTGAAGCACGACCAGGATGAGTTAAGGTGAATCCACTCCATAAACGTTTCAAAGCCATCGCAGCCTACCCAGCATGCATCACTCTGTCATCTGGTCAAACTAACTTATTTCAGGCTATACCCACTAAACGGGTGAAGCTCCATCAAGAGACTTTATTACTTGCATAATATTCATGTATTGTCCAAATATCTCACTGCTGTCGTGTAAAATGTACTCTCTCTTTTGTTGACGTGATGTTACGCCATCTAATGTGAACATTTATTGCTTTTACAGGGATTTATATTGTTTTGTAATATATATTATATCCGTAATGTTTTTGAATACTTACCCGCATTTTCCCACTGGCTTGGCGTGGATTGATATTTTTGAAGACACTAAAAGCTTGTGAAGAATAACCAACCTTCATGCTATTTGTCAGCTTTGTCTTCTACACCTGTTACCTCCCGGAATAGGTTTTGTCCTTATTCATACATTAAATACTTATGTACTTGGGGGAGTTTTTTTTGCAACCAAAGAGGTGGATTCCAAATTGCAACGTACAGGTTTGAAATCCTGAAATCTACGTTGTCCATTAGCATTTGAAACTAAATTGTTAGATTTTAAAGCCGTTTCCCCGCACCGCAAAGGTGTCAACACTAATGACCTTGAGCTAAAGGATAACTACGGTATTTTTCAACCTGGATCCTATTTTCACATGGCCGTGTGTCTAACTGACTTGTAGGAACAAGAATTTTTGAAATTGGTCCGGTATTGACCGAGTCCGTAGCTGCTAGCTGTTAGCGCTTAGCTTAGCGAATCCGTCTAAAATGGTGCATAGTCCTCTAAAAGCAGTTTTTGCCACTGACAGGCTCCGATTGTTATAAGTGTCTGACAGGATCCCGACAGAGAAATAAAATGTTTTTCTTTCGTGAGGAGTGAGACCTCTCGTTGCATATACACCTATCTTGGATAGGGACAGCTGCTGTTGTGGCTACTTGTGCTCCAAGTAGATGCTAACACAATAACAATAGACCAGATCAAGCGAAAGGTAAAGGAAAACGTTTTATTCCTCTGTCAGGATCCTGTCAGACACTTATAACAACAATCGGAGCCTGTCAGTGGGGGAAAACGCTTTTAGAAGACTATTCACTTGCCCTGAAGCCTCGTGTTTTAGGCGGATTTGCTAAGCTAAGCGCTAACCGCTAGCAGCTACGGACTCGGTCAATAATAGACCAATTTTAAAAATGATTGGTCCCACAAGTCAGTCAGACATACGGCCATGGGAAAATAGGATCCAGGTTGAAAAAGACCTTAATTATACTTTAAGTAGGTTTCTGTTCTCTGAACCTCAGGAACTCACTGTAGATAATCAGATGACATCATGATTTCCTCACATTGGCCAAATATTAAGACCTCAATCCAGACTGTAACATGTGTTTGTATCTGGTCTGGTTCCGTCTCTGTGCCTGCCCACCACTTCTTGTATATAATTAGAACCTTTTAACCAATGAAAATCCCTTCCTCCTTCATTCATTCATACATACACTGTGCATAGTGTATTCTATACTGACAACTTCTGTTCTTCTGCTTACACCCACTTCTCTGCTGAAGAGGAGGTTTCTAAATCATGTTAAAACTCTCCAACATTTGGAGAAAAGTCCAGATTTCTGATTATTTAGCTCAATAAGAAACTTTTCTTTGTGGCAACCGGTTTTGATTTGGTTTTGTCACTTTTTATTGAACGCTACAGTGACGTCCTTGCTGTTAGTTAATTTACAATATGGTTGCATTTTTTCTTTTCTTTTTTTCTAAGCCATGCACACATTTGCATCAAGAACAAACATCATTATTAAATTCAATCTATTCTTTGTGGTCATAGAATTGTATATTTTCATACAAAAAAAATTGGTTTGTAAAGTGGCCCTGTGACAGGTTGCTTTTCAGTGGAAAATGTATGATCCAAGTGTTGACAGTCAGTCCACGATATCTACAATCACACGTGTCCTCTCGAGGTCGATAATGGTGTTTTCCCCAGAGTCTCCTGACATTTTCTCAATGAAAAAGCTCCAGGGATCCAGGATGTTGAACCTCAGTCCATCTCAGCCAGGTTGGCAGTTCAGTCAATTTTTGTAACTTGAAAATAAATAATAAAATGGTTTGGTCCATTTATTATATTACATGTTTATATGATAGTATCATAGTGTTGTATTGCTATGATACTGTGATACATCTTATTATAGTGTAATAGTGTTATTTAATACGTAAATTGTATTGCTATACATTAAATAAAGTATGGGTTTTGATGTACTGCATCTCTGTGTCATGTGAATCTATTAATGGATGTTCACTCGGTGCCATAGTGATTTGTGCTGTGAATATATCTTGTTAAAGGATAACCTCAGTATTTTTCAACCTGGATCCTATTTTCCCATGGCCGTGTGTCTAACTGACTTGTGGGAACAAGAATTTTTGACCGAGACCGTAGCTGCTAGCGCTTAGCTTAGCGAATCCCTCTAAAACTGAACACTTTGGGGCAAGTGTATAGTCCTCTAAAAGCGTTTTTTGGTCCACTGACAGGCTCCGATTGTTGTTATTGTTGTCTGACAGGATCCCAACAGAGAAATAAAATGTTTTTCTTTACCTTTCGCTTGTTGTTATTGTGTTTGCATCCACTTGTAGCACAACTAGCCACAACAACAGCGTGTCCATATCCAAGATACTAAGCCATCTCACTCCTCATGAAAAAAAACATTTTATTTTATCTGTCGGGATCCTGTCAGACAACAATAACAACAATCAGAGCCTGTCAGTGGCACACAAAAAAATCTTTTAGAGGACTATGCACTTGCCCTTCAGTGATAATGTTCTAGCCGCATTAGCCGCTAATCGCTAACATCAGTACTCACTCAATACTGGATCAATTTCAAAAATTATTTTCCCCACCAGTCACGTAGACACACGACCATGGGAAAATAAAGTCCAGGTTGAAATATACCTGAAGTTATCCTTTAAATGCTATTATCCATCTTCTGGTTGGAACAGCTGTCACCGGACATGCATAAATAATATGTATATAACTGAGTAAACATGACATAGCACATACATGTACAGTAATTTTATTTAGAGGCCACAGCTCTTGCATATTACAACTGTTGGCTTTCATAAGGCAAAAGCAAGAATGAATCCACCAGCTAATTGACACAGAAAACAGAAAGCGTTTGGGGAGGGTGGGAACCCATGGGCATGCAGCGATGGCTCAGAATGCAATGTACAGCATTGTATATATATATACAAAACAACAGTGAGACTCAAACAAATGCCAGACATCTCATTCTACACGATTACGGAACAAAGACGGACCAACTTTGTTTTTGTTTTTTTAAATAAAAAAAGAAAATCACTTTAGCTCTTTTTCTCTGTAAAAGTGCAACTCAATTAAAATAGAACCTTGTTTCAACGTCTTTTAATGTTGAAATAAAAATAGAATCTCCCGAAGTTATCAAAATGGAGCTATGAGAATATTGCATGTCTAGAATACCCACTCGTTTTAAAGTTCAAAGATTCCCGCTGAACCATGTCTAGTTAGTACATGTGAGGTGAAATCACAGAGCGTCGACGCATGATAAAAATCTAGAACTTACTGCTGATGTTAAACAGTGAGTAGACGAGAAAATGTTTTTTTTTCCTGCGACGGCAGTCAACTGAAATACAGACGTTTATTTTAAGTTCGAAGCAGTTGGCGTTCACTTAAAAACAGACGAGACAAATAAAAGGCTTCATACGCTCATCACAACAATGTACCATTAATGAATGTAGAATACGACAAAGAAGCGCCATATAGGTTTGCATTGGACAGGGACACACCTATTAATCTCACTCAACATCGTCAAACAAATGGTACTCCATATTGCTTAGTAACATAGAAATGACTTTAGAAATGAATGACTCAAAGATAGGTGCTATCTTTATCATGACACAGCTAAACTGTCAATCATGGTTATTTTTTTTCCAACATTTTTATTTTCCTCGGTATAAGTACTATTTTTTTATAGTTAATAGTTCCTTCGTAGGCGTTTCGAGCTGACAGGAGGTCCTAGAGTGGCTATCTGAGTAACAGAGTTGGTACATGCATCGGTTACCAGGCTAAAGTCAAAAGTGTGATAGGGGGATTTTTTGGGGGGGTTCAGGGTGAGTCGTGGAGGTTGGAGGGGGGGGTGTCAGTGCAGGCATTCTTCTAGTCGTCCTCTTCATCCTCCTCGTCGCTGTCCTTCATGGAGATGCCCTGCATGCCTCCCTCCCTCACCGAAGCCGTGGCCTCCTCCAGGGTCAGTCTGTTGCGCACCGTGTCGTACATCTTGCTGTTGAGGGTGGAGTCTAGTACCCCCTGCAGGCGGAAGTCACGGTACTTCTTCTGCAGGTGGAGAGAGATGCATCAGCACAGTTGACACAACGCGGAGACAAAGAGTTTTCTGCATTGTGCCTTTCAACAACCTTTGCAGTTTGCTGTCTTGTGTGTTAGTTAGTTAGTTACCTTTGCAATCCTGATGAGGATCTTTAGCTGGTAGACGTGGAGCTGCTGGTCCATGCGTTCGGTTAACCAGGTCCCCAGTAGGTTCATGGTGGCAGTGTACCATTGCTGAAACATACAGAAACACAACGCTCTCCAGCAAAACACACACTCACACGCATACTCAAGACAGAGTAACACAGTCACATACTAGGCCTGGAGACACATGTAGGACTTGACCTAAACACACTCCTGACATTTCCACTGCACCGTTCCATGTGCAGTGGAAGTTTACATCTCGGCATAATTTCATCAAAACATCCCAACTGGTTTCAACATGTAGACGGTCAGATACGGTCAGTTAGAATTCATTTCAACCAAGTGTGTCACCTAGTTAGTGAGGCGTGAGTGTGCCAGAGATTCTTGCATTTCATGTGTGGAAATCAGCAATCAACACCAGGTAACAATATAAGAAACTATATTACTGTGAAGGGAGAAATTTACATATTAAACAGCTGACAACTGTGGAGAAATCTAACAAAAGTCAAACATTACCTAGTAGAAAATTCCAAGCTAAATGCATGTTTCAACTTTTTTTTGTTTTTCTGAGCCCATGTATCACCCCAATTACCTTCTATCTCTATTAAATATACTAAATTAAAGTACATATTTACCTACTATACCCACTAGGTTACTTAAGTTCACTGGTTAAAATAGGGATCAAATGTGCAGCTTTAGTACCATACTAACTAATTCAGTAAACACACACACACACACACTTACACACCAATAATTTGACATCCACACAACACACAAACTGCATGTATATCACTCTCAAAAAGCTGAAAAGAAGCATTGTAAAGGAATTGACTCATTGCGAGCATTGATACTGCTACTTTGAGAAAAGAGGAATAGAACAGACAGACGTGACAGGATGTCAAAGTAAAGCATGTACAGATTTATCCGTCTCAAACTGTAATTGCTCTTTGAAATACCTGTTAAACTGTTTGCACAAGTCGAGATATTTCAGAAAAGCTACGATATCACTAATTGTGCAGCTCGCCAATTATTGAAGGCAATTATTCCGCCTATTTATGTATGATTTATTTAAGTAGAAATGTGGAGCTGCGGTTAAAAATAACTTAATTGAAATTCTGAACCGTCGTACTGAGTGAGAAGAGAAAGTGTAATTTCGACGAGAGCTCAGTTAGCAAAAGAAAAAGAATGAGAGTGAGTAAATGATTAGCAGGCAGGGAGTGGTGGTGCTATTTTCTTATAACGTTTCACAACTTTGCATTGTGGGAGTCGTCCAGATGGATCAGATTCCAGGTTCTAAGAGAACAGCACCCAAGACTGGAACAGTAGTCGTCCCTCCAATATCAAGAAAATAGGTCAACTTTAACCCTGTGAGTAGGCAGGAACCCAAAAGGTTTATTAGGCCCAAATGAGAGTGGGAGGTTTTCATTTGTTTGGTTGCTCAGTTTGACCTTCGTTTTTGTTTCGATCAAGATTAGGTGAAAGGTTTAAAGGATAACTTTGGTATTTTTCAACCTGGATCCTATTTTACCATGGCTGTGTGTCTAACTGAGTCGTGGGAACACGAATTTTTGAAATTATTCCAGTATAGACCGAGTCCATACCCGCTAGCGGTTAGCGGTTAGCTTAGCGAATCCATCTAAAACGTGAGGCATCAGGGCAAGTGTATAGTCATTTAAAAGCATTTTTTGCCACTGACAGGCTCCGATTGTTTCTGAAGTGACAGAATCCCGACAGAGAAATAAAACGTTTTTCTTAACATTTCGCTTGATCTGGTCTGTTGTTATTGTGTTTAGCATCCACTTGAGTCCCTATCCAAGATAGGTCTATATGCAACAAGAGGTATCACTCCTCACGAAAGAAAAATGTTTTATTTCTCTGTAAGGATCCTTTCAGACACTTATAACAACAATCGGAGCCTGTCAGTGGCAAAAAAATGCTGTTAGAAGACTATTCACTTGCCCCGAATCCTCGCATTTTAGACAGATTCGCTAAGCTAAGCGCTAACTGCTAGCAGCTATGGACGCGGTCTATACCGGACCAATTTCAAAAATTCTTGTTCCCACGAGTCGGTTAGACACACGGCCATGGGAAAATAGGATCCAGGCTGAAAAAGGCCAAAGTTATCCTTTAACTTGAGGCCAGATATGCAGATGCCTGTCCACTTCACAGTCGAGTTGAGCGTGCAGAGCATGCAGACCTCGCGGGCGGGCGGGTGGTGGCTGAGTACGTGCTTAGGTAAAGTAATCGTATGTGCGTATGAAGTCTGGAGGAGGAGGGTCATGCTAGAAGATGTACACAGGAAGATTATTTGACTCTAAAATCATGCCAATCAACATAATGTGATAAAACAACGCAACATTTGGAGATAAGTGCCACTTTTTCGAATAGAGGAGGCAGTGGGAATGGCGTTAATCAGGAAAGAAAAGAATCAAGAGATAAATCAGTGAAAGAAAGAGAGACACAGTAGAGCCTAAACGCAACACTGAGGGTTTGGTTTGCAGACGCATGCAAAGAAACGGATGAAAATGCATTAAAAAAGAATGGGGGGGGGGAACATCAAGACATCATTCCACTGCATTCTGTTTTAAAATGCTGCTAAAACGGAAACGGTCACAGCTTGAGACATGTTGAAGAGCAGTTTAACATGATTGAGTGTTGAGTAGGATTTCAATGTCACACAGAAGACACATGAACGCCACACCAGGAAACTGATGACACGGGAGGAGACGGGACAGGACAGTGTGGACAATGGCCCCTTTTCCACCAAGGGGAACTGAGAGCCGGTTCGGAGCCGGTGCCTAATCTAGAACCGTTTCTTTGCGTTTTCAGCCGCAAAAGAACCGGTTCTCGGCCAGGAGAACTGGTTCCAGAGCGGCACCAGCTCTTGGCTGGTCTGGTCTAGAACCGAGAACCGCTTATGTCAGCGGCTGGAGGTGGGACTATCGTGACCGCGAGGGGCTCAGCAGACGACTTGAGCTAATGCTTTCTAGACATCATGATTTCCCAAACTGAATAAATATGAATGAATGAATGAATGAATGAATGAAATCTTTATTTCGAACATGTGAGTATAAAATGTAAAAAAAAATTAAAAAATAAAAAGAAAGAAAGTAACAACAAACCAAAATAGGTAAAACAAGTAAACATGTCATGAAAAAGGAGTAGGAAGAAGTAAAAACTTATTTAATCCTACCCCTTCTCCACTACTCAGTTAATAATAATAATTAATTAATTGACTTCCATGTTTATTTATATCCTTTTATTATTACTCTACTATTATTATTATATATTATATCCTGTTACATTTAAATATTTACATATATTCATTATCCATATATACTAGATTAATACTGTACTATTATTATTATATATTATATCCTATTATGAATATAGCACATACTTGGCTCACTCAATATCGTTTTAACTAAGATATCCGCTGGAAAAAATATTTTTTTCATGGACATATTCAGCAATTGCATCCACGAATTTCACATGCATTTTTAAGCTAGTAGCACCATGTCACCGGCGATGCCAGAGTGGGACGAGATATCGTACAGTGACGTAGTGACTTGTCTCTCTGGTCTGTGGAAAAGCAAACTGGTTCTTGGAAGGTTTGCAAGTTGAACCAGCTCCGAACCAGCACAAGCACCATCCCAGAACCAGAACCAGGTTCCCGTTGGTGGAAAGGAGGTAAAAGAGTAAAGCACCACCCACTTCACAACAGCATCACACATCACTCCAAACTCAAATCATATCGCTCCAGCAGTGCAAGGCCGCAGAACCTCCCGGATCTACAGCCAACACAGAAATATCAAACCAGAGGGAGACTTTTACTTCGGTGAACCTTTCAAACATACATCACACACACACCACTGCCCCACAGCGTCACTCTCACACACACAAAGCTGTCACACACCTGTGGAGACACGTCTGTAGGATTTGTTTCTGGATGATATGAAACATCACAGCAGTACGTGTAGTTCAACTCACACATGGAGGACACATTACCTGCAATGTATCCCATTAGGATTATGTTTTAGTAAGACAGTGCTCTCTAAACCCAGGAACAGACCATGAGCATTCCGCACTGATATTGTTAAAGGATAACTTTGTTATATTTCAACCTGGACTCTATTTTCCCATGGTCGTGTGTCTACGTGACTGGTTGGAAAAATAATTTTTGAAATTGGTCCCATATTCAGTGAGCACTGATGTTAGCGCTTAGCGGCTAATGCGGCTAGAATGTTATTGCTGAAGGGCAAGTGCATAGTCCTCTAAAAAGTCCTCTTTTTTGCCCCCGACAGGCTCCGATTGTTGTTATAAGTGTCTGACAGGATCTGATTCCCGACAGAAATAAAATGTTTTTCTTTACCTTTCGCTTGATCTGGTCTGTTGTTATTGTGTTAGCATCCATGTAGCACCATGTAACCAGCTAACAAAGGTGTAGCTGCAACAAGAGGTCTCCCTCCTCGCTAAATTTCAGAACAACGATTCTCGTTCTAATCAAGCAGAAGTCTTGTTGTGAAATTTAGTGAAGAGTGAGACCTCTTGTTGCAGCTACACCTTTGTTAGCTGGTTAGAGCTGAACCGTGTTACATGGTGCTACATGGATGCTAACACAATAACAACAGACCAGATCAAGCGAAAGGTAAAGAAAAATGTTTTACTTTTCTGTAGGGATCCTGCCAGATACTTATAACAACAATTGGAGCCTGTCAGTGGCAAAAAAAAAAGCTTTTAGAGGACTACGCACTTGCCCTTCAGCGATAATGTTCTAGCCGCATTAGCCGCTAAGCGCTAACATCAGTGCTCACTGAATATGGGGCCAATTTCAAAAATTCCCACGAGTCAGTTAGACACACGACCATGGGAAAATAGGGTTCAGGTTGAAAAATACTGAACTTATCCTTTAGGGCATTCTGGCCCATCCAGCAGTGCAGCTGAGTGTCATTTATCCAGGCTGACATGTTTTATGT
>CABFOS010039091.1:2146-12373 GCA_900660315.1 Diretmoides pauciradiatus
CTGCTACCTATGTCGGCGGTACGTATTACAGCTAATGGTGACAATAATAACAAAACAATGTCCCCCCACCCTTCCAATGTACTTAAAAAATTGCCATTTTCATTTAAAAATTAAACTTTTGAATGCAATTTACGTACAATATCTGCTTATATAAGTACACATATATAATTAAACACAAAGATCCTCAAAGACAAAGGGAGCTCTCACTCTGTCATAAAGAATGGTTTTAAAACCACAATTAGCTGTCTGTTTTTTCAACTTTCACTCAGGAGCAAAAACCAGCCCTTAAACATGAAAGAAATAATGATTTATTATTTTTTTGGAACATATTTTTATTAGAAGCAAAAACTTTTGCACACCTGTGAATAGTCAAGTGCGTCAGAGAAGACCATAGGCCGACTGAATGAGCAAAAGAAACTCCCGCACACTGCCTTCTTCACTTGCAGTAGAAAATCTATTTATTAACAACGTTTCGGTGCTGCGAGCTTCTTCACGTTAACCTGATGAAGGTCGCAGCACCGAAACGTTGCTGCACAGAGCAGTGAGGAGGAGGGCAAGGAAGTTGCTGGACTGAAGAGCAAGCCAATTTTTTTCATGAATGCAAATGCATGGCTAAGGGGTCAGAATGGGAAGCACGGATGTGACCCATGTAGTGGTGTAGGTAGGCTTGGACTGCACCATTATCTTAAGGGGTCAAGGTTGTGAAAAGAATGGTTGGACTTTAAAATAAGCAGCAGTGAAGACACAAGAGAAGCACAGAACACACCATTACGGGAAAATAAATCTGGCTACATAAAGGAAGTCATGGCCACAAGACAGCGGAGGAAATAATGAGAAAACCCAAGCAGTCTTCGAATCCAGCATTCAAAAACAATGCTCATTTGGTGGAGAACAGAAACATCATTTTCCATGATTGCGCTTCAGCCCCTCCACAAACGGAGGTCGGTGCTCTCAGAATAGGACAGGATACTGACAACAATTCGGTGGGCCACTTCATGAAAGACTGAACCCACAGAGAGGACTGGAGCACTCAGAATCACTTGGGAGTAGATTTATTTAGGTGCAGAAACCAATGTTTCGACGCACAAGGTGTCTTCTTCAGGGTCAAAAGGTTTTGAGGGTTCAGTCTTTCATGAAGTACAGTAGCCCACCGAATTGTTCACATCATTTTCCATGATGCCGGATTTAGTTGTTAGTCCAAGAAGCCAATGGCAGATGTGCAATTGACGGCAGCTCACCTACAACAGTTGGCTTTGACATCATTGAGTTAGCAGAAACGACAGCTAAGGCCATAACAATTACACTTTTAAAGTGTTTGCAACAACACTTCACTGAAGAGTTTCTCAAACACAGTTGGTGCAGCTGGTGCATCAACCATGATTGGCTGTGTATCTGGAGTCTCCACCCAACTGAAACACATCTCATTGTATGGCACTGCTGTAACCATTGTCTGGAACTCATGCATTCAAGTTGTTTTCCCTCTCACTGCTCTACAGTGTGAGTATTTCACTCGCATTTTCCCCTAAAAATAGATACTGTATGTGCAAACCGGAAAAATAATTTACGTGCACAGTGTGCAAGTAAAGATTACAGCCTACCGTAATATTTTTCTCCCGCTGTTAATCGTTCAAAAACTACTAGTCCCACATTCTACAAGCCGCCATGCGCCAATCACAGTACAGTTTTCTGTGATGACAGCCGGTGTCAAGTGAGAGAAAGGTGAACAACACTGAAAACAAATGTCGGTACAATAGGCAGCCCAATTCATAGTCAAGGCAGAACATACACGGAATGGACTACGCTTTGGTCGTGTGGACCAAAAGCGGATGGCCGCATGTCCATGTCCGCACGAAGGGGAATTATTGTGACCACGCATACTTAGCGTACCTCGTGTTTGCATACCGGTGGTGTCAGTCATTTGCCTTTTATAGTCCAGTCGTACCAACGCATACCCAAGGCAACATTTCCCACATGTCACAGGTTACATTGTGATGTGTTCACTGTCTGTCAGTAAAATGAGGATAAGGGGAAGGTAAATTAAACGTCATCATGATGTGTTCATGTGTAACGTTAATCTTGGAAAATTTAGCTTTTGGTGAGAAATAAATACAGTTGTCTGCCTAGTGCCTAGTCTAGTGTCTAGGGTCTTCCTCTTCCATAGTCCTCCACATAAGGAGAAGGAACACACACACACACACACACACACAGAGACGCACGTGCACAGCATGAATATGTGTAATAAGTTGTTTGTCAATAAACTGTGTTATTTGAACATTTTTCCACTGTGCTCCTAAATTTCGTTGTGTGCTCCTATTTTTTCTTCAGGAGCACACGTACTCCTTGGGAAAAAGGTTAGGGTAGAGCCCTGCCTCTACCATGCATCTCCCAAAAACGAGCAAGAGCTACACAAGAGTACTGAAGAACTCTCAGGCATTTTTGTCACCATAGGAAGAGTTCTTGGGGTGAGATGGGTAGCGTCAAGTGAGTGAACTGTCAGAGCAGTGTGGCAGATTACTGCCTTACATGAGCACTTTGAGAAAACATCTGTAGATCCTCAGCGAGACAGTTGAGAGCAAAGCATGTACAGAGGTCTTGCTGCCAGACTTACTTCCACTGCCTTTTTCAGCAACCTTGGGTTAATGAAAGATGCTTTAACTGAGTTGTGAGAACTGACGCTCAAATTACAGAGTGACACAATTACTCTTGCCATGTCCCACTCATTTATTTATCTGAAGGTGTTCGAAGTACACACCGAGGGAAGAGAGGGGATGTTTGCAAGACCTGCCTGAGAAGCAACCACAAACAAGGAGTTCCAGGGTGTCTACAATCAGGGGGAAAGTAGGATGTCCACATAAAACCTCCCAAATTCTACGACAACCTGGCATCTTCCCTGAAGAGAAGACTGATGACTATGACAGCCACTAACATGTCACGTGGTGGATCTGCTGCTCCAATCTTTGCGTATAATGACATGTTGTCTGCATGAAAGGTCATTTATCCTAGATATTGGCCTGATGACTATGACATTATGTTTGGTGAGACAGAAGTGGCATCTGTGTGCATAAGGCTGCACATTCCAGAAAGATCAGCAATCAATGGGTTCAAAGAATACAAGGACAACGGCAGGAAAGTGGTCTCAGAAGAAATGAAAATCCTTGCGAATGCAGTTGAGACGGTTGCTGTGTCCACAGCTGAATGCGAGAGCCACCGCCCTTACTCCACTCAGGAGCTCCATTGGGGTTGTTAGATTGAGCTGCATCCTTCTCCTGAGTTTTTAACGGCCCACCTTTGACACAGTTTGAACCACAGACCTACGTGAGGTTGTGGTTGCTCAAAGGAAGACGAAGTGCAGACCACTTAGCCTGCAAGAAAAGAAAAGAGAGAAAGAAAAAGAGAGAAGGGCCATCTGGTCTCTCTTGTAAAATGAACTTTAAGAGGTATTTAAGAAGATTGGGAAAGTGTGTGTGTGTGTGTTTGCGCGCGTGCGTGTGCATGCATGTGTGCGTGCATGCGTGTATATACAGCAATCTAAAAAGTTAAGGTGACCTGCACTCCCCAACCCAAAGTATAATGGGCAGAATGAAATAGGTTCACTCAGGCACCACGGGGGGCCTGTGTTTTGTGCCACACATAATCTTTGAACATTTTTAATTGTCTTCTAAATGTGCCTGTTATGAAAGTGTAGCATGAAATGAATGAGTGACATGAATGTGTGTGTGTGTGTGTGTGTTTAATGCAAAGAAATAGTAATTTTTTCTGTCTTTGTTCATCTCAAAGTGCACCAGAATGATGCGTTTAGTAAAAAAAAAATCTTTCAGGGGAGGATGTCCCTGGACCCCCATACTCGTCTAGAGTTCCCCAGTAAATATCACCCATTTCCAGCACTGCACATATGTGTTAATAAAACTAAGTGCACGAGCGAGTGGCCAGGCATAGCCTTACCATTAATAAGTGTACTCTATGTCAGAGTCATTATACGAGCAGATCCTGATCCTGAATGGATGATTAAAAATCAAACAAAAAGTATTTAAAATGAAATAAAAAATCCTGAATGGATGATTAAAATGAAATAAAAATGGAATTAAAAGGTTAAAACGTGCACTGTTTCCATTTAATTTATGTGCTGGACTAGGCAAGTGGTACAGCAATCTGTAGTCCCATCCTAATACTCTTAAATAGCTTTATGTCATCTCCTTTCTTTCATGAGCACTGATCTGAAATTAATTGGATATGTGATAGCCAAGTAGATAGTGTTGGCACCATATTACATATTCCTGTCCTTTGTTTGATCAATGCTTATGAAGGAATGAATGAGAGGAAGCTATTTAAGAGGATTGGGAAAGTGTGTGTGTGTGTGTGTGTGTGTGTGTGTGTGTGTGTGCGCACGTGCGCACAAAATCTTACAGTAAAGTGAACTGCACTCCCCAACCCAAATTATTTTATTATTATGCCCATTGGGCAGAATTCAGGCACTGTTCTGTGTTTTGTGCCACACATAGTCTTTGAGTATTTTTCATTGTCTTCTAAATGTGTCTGTTATGAAAGCGTAGCATGAAATGAATGAGTGACATGAATGATGAGTGAAATAGGCCTATACAGTGTGTGTGTGTGTGTGTGTATGTGTGTGTGTGTGTGTTTAATGTAAAGAAATAGTACATTTTTCTCTCTCTTATCTCAAAGTGCACCAGAATGATGAATCTAGTTGTTGAAATTAAAAATAAAAATCTTCCGAGTGAGGATGTCCCTGGGCCCCCCTACTCATCTAGAGTTCCCCCAGTAAATATCACCCATTTCCAGCACTGCACATATGTGTTAATAAAACTAAGTGCGCGAGTGAGTGGCCAGGCATAGCCTTACCATTAATACGTGCACTCTATGTCAGAGTCATTATACGAGCAGATCCTGGGGGGAATGGAGCAGAAGAAAAGCAGTTAGATGGAGCCATTGTGATTTCACATGCCATGCGTGTAATTGGTCATGTCTTGCTCTCTCTCTCTCTCTGTTACTTTGTCGCCTTTGATGGAAACACCTGACTCCACTTTTGTCATTGAGGTGTCTTAAATTATTTTTTTATTTAAAAAATGTAATTAACAACCAGTGGTTGTGGTTATGGAAGCTAAAGGAAATTGGGTGTTTTGGATTTTAATGTATGTAAAGAAAAGAAAGTAAAGAAAGCTTTTTATTGGAAGTTCGGTGTTGACAAGGCCATAGTGGGCAACTTGTTATGTAGGTGTGGGACCCATGTTAGATATTAATGGACACTGGACACCCCCCCCCTTATTTTCATGTGCATGTATTTTGTATTTTGATTGTTTATTATTTTGTTAATTCATTAATTTGGTAATTCAGGCAATTCATTGAGTATTTTAGTAGGTAATTGTGGGTTACGATGAGTGAAGCTCAAATAGGCAATTTGGGCAGCTTAGGGGTCCTTTTTGGAAAAGATGCACGTGGGCACGCACGTCATGCAGTAGAGTAGACGAGACCACCTGTAGTAGTACGCTGAATGTGCTTGTGTTATGAAACTTGCAGACCGAAGAAAGGAATAAATGGATTTTTCATAAACTTACGCACGCCTGGAGGATCTTTTTCTATCCAAGTGTGCGACATAGGGTTAATTTTCAACTGCTCAAGGATGCAAAACAGACCAGTATTTTATTGCACTGTTGAAAAAAAATCTGAGGCACTCAAGAGGGTGATACGTTAATGGCGATGTTAAGTAAGAATAAAAGCTTTTTAACGGGTCACTCTCTTGAGTACCTCAGTTTTTTTTCAACAATTCGGTAGTATGATCTTCCAACTGAAGAGCATCAGAAGGACACCTTTCTACACCTGAGCAGCAATCCATGCAAACCTTTTTCTCAAACAGACCAGTATTTTATTGTATTCTGCATCACATTTATTCTACAGTGTAGATTTACTTCCCAGTTCACAAATTCTTATTTAATGTCACGATGCCTTTCATCAGATAATACCAAATTTTACCACTTGCTAATGTGGATTATAGAGGAAGGAACATATTTCTCAGAGATTTTCTATTTTTTGTGGATGAGATTGTATGATTGCTGCAGATTCTGGGTGCTTCAGTCAGGTGTCTCCGGGTGCCCTGCCATGGGTTATAGGCCAAGTCTAAATCCAGTCCCTCACAGTGACAGCTACCCGTGGCAGCGGCTGTCACATTCCCAACTAATTCATTTTTGACTCAGCCCCCCCCCCTGAGACTGAGTTAAAGTGTTTTCACAGGTCAGAGGAGAGAGAGCAAAAGCACATAATGGATTCCCGCGTTATCATCAAATGGCCTCCCTCTGTTGGAGACAAAATAGAGTGAGAAAGTGAAATGGATAAACAAATAGTCCTTTATATTGGGGTGGATTATGGGTATCTAGCCAGGCTAGTGTGCAGGTTGCTGCTCAATTAGTGCATAATGAGATGTGTCTACTCTTTCCTTATCTTGAAAAACTCCTTAAAATAGAGGCGATCTGCTAATCTCCCTACACATAGATCATCATATTGTTTGCAAAAATAACTTCTTCTGTCTTTCTGCACTCCCACAGAAAGTAAAGGAAAATATATACTGTATGAATATATAAGTCCCAACAGAACATACAGAACTCTTGCGCAGTTGCTGCAGTAGCTCACAGTATTGGCTGTCTCGTTGAGATAATGTAAATATTCATGGTGTCTATTTTGCTGGAGACACCCGGCCTGTTGGGTTAAATGAGGCATGGAGAAGGGGTGCTGCTAGCTAGCTGTCGTCTCGCCCACTGGATGACTTGTCTTCGGGAAGTGTTGATGGCAGTGGCGGTTTAACGAGGTTCTGGCAGCTAGTCTCAGCTGTGTGTGTATATGTGGGTCTTGTTGTTTACCTAAGTTGCTGAGGAGTGGGTAGCGTTTTGATGCAGCCTACCACTGTCCCTCTCAGTGCGCCTCATTTGCAGAGAGTCATGATCTCATTTAAAATGCTGAAGGGTCCATTAGCACAGCATGACACAGCCCTGTCACCGCCAGGCTAGCTGGACACATGACTGACTGCCGGATGTGGAGGTACACAGATGGGCTGGGTGTGTGTGTGTGTGTGTGTGTGTGTGTGTGAGTGTATTTGCACTTTTTTTGTTATGTTTATAGAGTATGGTGATAGTGTTTACCAAATACTTCCCAATCTGGCGTAACAACTTTCTTTTTTGATATTATATGATAATTCAGAAATAGCTTGTGGTCTCTGGCACGTTTGGGTTTGTCCACCCTGGCTCACACTGGCTGCATGTGTGCCCATCCTAATCCCATGCTGCTTGTTATTCTTTCTGATTGGCTGACCATCTTGTTTATGGTGGCACACACTGTCACCATCGGTTATAATGGTTATAATGGAAAGACCTTAATGCTGGACCATATTGGTTGGCAGTTGTAAGTTGCCCACCTTGTGGCTCACTTCCTTTGGGCAGTGAGGCCAAACTGCTGCTGGTGTGTGCATGGTGAGGGGCAGCTGGGTGGGGTGCGGTGGGTACTGCTCACCACTGATTGTATTCTACCTAGCTAGCCCAGCCAGAGGAGAGAGATCCTGGAAACTCTCCAGTCTTGCAGCTATTGGATTCAGTCTGTCAGTGTGCATGTATGTTTGTATATTTGTGTTTGTCTATGTGTGCATGTGCGCAGTTGTCTAGGCACATGTTCATTGCTGTTTTAGTTGCATTTTTACACTATATGATGCTTTTGTGTTGTATTGTGTGCCTTTGACAATGTGCACATCAGAGTGCTTATGGGTTTTTCCCCCTCTCAAACCAAATAACTGCCCGAATAACACAGGTCCTCTACTGAGTAATAGGTTCAGGCATTTGCCAGCTGTCAGCATGAGGTTACAAGCATGGAACAGTCCTCCCCAGGGCCACCCATGCCAAATCACATAAACATACAGTACAGTCACTGTCACACACTGGCCTTATTAACATTTGTGAAAAGATGTAGCCTTCTGCATACAGTATGGCCTGAAAAAGAAAACAGAGATGCTTTGTTGTCCCTCATGCAGAATGTGGCTTTTAATCTCGCTTTGTTCCATTACCTTCAAAGGTGATCAAGTGTAGGTCAGAATCTTGGCCCAAAGCCATATGCAAAACCAGACATATTACTCATTAGGTCGGGCAAATTTTAAAGTCTGTTTGGACAAGCCGCATTTTTCATCAGTAAAAAATGGGTCACTACCCTTTACTCTTTAGGGAGCATGGCAAGAGATTAAGTGCCATACTTTTCCTGTGTCCAGGAATGGATGGGCATTGGCAACATAATGCCACCATCATTCATGCACTGATGGCAGCGACTGCAGTGTGTTGCAGGATCAAGGCTGTGCAAAACAGACAGAGAATTATCCTTCCATCGATCTGATCTCTGTCAGCACTATAGTTATGCTCTTGGCTTGCCACAGGAGGTCTAACCTGTCATTCAACTATATAAACTGTACACAGTATGATTTCATATTCACTCTCTGCCCATGTTCAGAATAAAGTGTGCTACCTGTCAGACACTGTGGTCATATTTTACAGCAATCACGTGCCATACTAGTTTGATAGCAGGCAAGTTTCAATGCATAATTGACCACTGGTGAAGCAGAGTTGGGCAGAATGCAATTGAAAGGCCACAGGATGACGACGCTTTGGCCCAATTAAGCTTTGCTAAAAAGATAGACGGAAAGAATCCAAAGAGGTTCATAGTGTCTATACTTTAACTTAAATAGTATTTTCTTGTCTTTAACAAGTGACGTGTCTTAAACAGCTGATGTGACACGTCACACACCATCTAGTGACAGCTCTGATGAAGACGGAAGTACTACCCTCGAAACATGTCAGGTAGGAATAACCTGTTGTGTCTGATATAAAAGAAAATACTATTTAAGATAGACGGAAAGGGCGAGAGTGACGAGTGACACCTTAAAATTTGCAGTTTAGCATGTTAAAAAGGCAATTTATTGTAGAGTCTGACTGTTTTCTCAGACTTTAAAGTTCTGCGATTGTACAATTACAATTTTTGCAATATTCTGCAGACATAAAAAAATGCATATTGGCCCAAAGCCATAAGCAAAACCAGACATATTACTCATTAGGTCGGGCACATTTTAAAGTCTGTTTGGACAAGCCGCATTTTTCATCAGTAAAAACTGGGTCACTACCCTTTAGTCTTTAGAGAGCATGGCAAGAGATTAAGTGCCATACTTTTCCTGTTATGGTCCCCTGCACGTTGTTCTTTATGGTTACGTTGTTTACGTTTATGGTGGTTGCTGACTTGAAGTGGTCGTCAATTGTTGACTTTCGACAGTGGTCTAATTAAGCAATAATCCACAACAGACTGTGGTATATGGAATTTATCACAGTTCAGGTGCATTATCTGCCAGACATGTAGCAAAGCTTTTATAAAATGGTTACTACAATATTACAATACATTTTCATCAAACAATATATTTTTATTATATTTTACTACTTAAAAATGCCATTTTGTGACAGAAGCAACAACCAGCAACGTTAATGTCTGACCTGGATAAGATGTTGCCGTTTGGTCGATATTTACAGTGGAGTAATATGGAACGCTTGCCCTGGTAATCATGGTAAATAGGATATATCCCACAACTATCGACCAATCCAGGACTAGATTCAACCAAGCCACTTTATAAAACTTTATTGAACACTGTACAAAAGACGATGGTGACACGCAATCGCAGGTAGTTAGCAATTTTCTGTATGATTCTGGGGCTGCATCCAATTTTACGCTTAGAATTCCACGATTGCGGAATTTCCACGGGGAGAGAGAGAGAGAGAGAGAGAGAGAGAGAGAGAGAGAGAGAGAGATGGAGAGAGAGAGAGAGACATTTGCCTTTCCTTGTCATTCCAGCACTCCCCTTTAAATGTATAATAGACAATAGACTATACATGCCACTTTACATACTGTACATTCAGCATTCATCAGTGTGTGTGTGAGAGAGAGAGAAAGAGAGACAGACATTTTGGTCAACTAGCTGTGGTAGTTATTCCTTATAGCCTAGAGAGACAGACAGACAGACAGACAGACAGACAGACACATTTTGGTCACAGACAGACAGACAGACAGACAGACAGACAGACAGACAGACAGACAGGCAGACAGACAGACACATTTTGGTCAACTATGTGGTAGTTATTCGAGAGAGAGAGAGAGAGAGAGAGAGAGAGAGAGTGAGAGAGAGAGAGAGAGAGAGAGAGAGAGAGA
>CABFOS010039094.1:0-11526 GCA_900660315.1 Diretmoides pauciradiatus
GGGCGAAGTCTCATCTGTCACTTGATTGCCTATCTGTTTTATATCAGCGTTGGTCTGCAGGCATCTGGAGCGGAGGTGGCCTTGGGAGTGACGGCTCTCTGACACACCATCCCAACATATGATAGTCATCAAGGACGACCACTCTCATCACTCCCTTTTAACACAACAGCCTACAAAGGGGAGACACGTTGATTGTTCAGGGTGATTGAAGTGATTTAATACAGGATTTATTGTAGTTGAACTGTGGTCAGCACACACCCCTGCAATTATGCCCGCTGGAAAATCTTCGAAATCGTCCAACATTAAAATACTAGCGGCTGAATAGTCAATGTGGAAATCAAACGCTCGTCTTTTAGTATTGTTTTAATGAAACAGGGTTTAATACATCCTAAAAAAGATGCTCTCTTGTGCTGATGTGAGAAAGTGTGGACAGGGAAGCAGACGGTGGATGAGTAGGCAGGCAGGAAGAATGTGTAACAGCTTGTCACCAGATGAGTGGGACAATTTAGTAGAGCTCCTCACACTGCTGGTACATTCTCCTCTGGCTGTGCCATCATCACACCAACAGCGGCTACAGACTAGGAGCAAACTTCAACATTCCTCTGTGTACAAGCAGAGACACCAGGGAGACCAACTTTCTAACTAACTAATCAACACACAACATCTTCTGTGGCTTTAGCAGACAAAGAATGTCTGGTGTGTTGTATATGAGGTGGTCGGAGGGATTTTTACATAAGAGTTATGTATAATACATGTTTTTTGAAGGAAATAGAGGAAGGTTTTTGTTGTTTTTCTGTGGCGTCAGATATCCTTCATTTCCATGAAGAGTATGTGTTGGCACCAACCGAGGTCTATGGATTCCAACGAAGAGCTTGACTAGACAGGCCACTATCTGTCTCATTCAAATGAAAGAGGAAGGGCAGGAAATGGAGATGAGTGGCGGCCACGGGGGAGGGAGGGAGCGGAGGTCCTTATTTAGGACCCTGCTGCGTCAACCCCTAAACGGCTCTCTCACACACAAACACAGATTCCAGGCGGGAAGGACCAAACAGCGAGAAAACCTCTTCAGAGAAAACCTCCCTGTGGTGGTCTTGGGTTAGTAAACTCTCACTACTTACATAAAGTTAGTCTTCCTCACACTTCTGACCTTACTCCTCACCACAACCACGCACACACACACACACACACACACACACACACACACACACACACACACACACACTTAATTTGGGCACAGGGACGTCTGAGATCTGTGCCAGAGAGCGGAGGTGATATCTGCTGCCATAGCAATACCAATGAACAGTAACACAAACAAATCCCTTTCTCTCTCTGAGTGCTGTGCTGCTACCTCTCTGCCTTTTTACAGTAATCTACCGCAGCACGCTGCCTGGACTGGCCTAGTTTGGCCTGCCTGCCTCTAGCCTGGAATGACTTGGGCCGCCAACATGTTTATAATAGCACTGAAACGCATGGGCTGAATCTGACAAAGGAACCCCTACCCCCACCCGGCCATTCCCTTTCTCCCTCCATCCTTCCATCCCCGTCCTCTCTGGAGCCCCGCCACGCTCCCGCTCTCCTCCGGCCCTCGGCAGCCGCGTTTGGAAAAATAAACGGAGGGAGCAGCGGACTGGAGGAGGTCAGGAGTAGAAACGACAGGCGGTGAGAGAGGGGGAAAGTGTGAGCGAGTCTGCTTCTGTTGCCTGACCCTTCAACCCTGGTTATGGACAGAGGGATTCAGAGAGCACAGTGGATAGGAGTCCTTCTGTGTAGCTCTGACCCAGGAAACGGCAGGAATGTGTGGGGACAGTGTCAGAGCTCTGGGAGGTCTGTGTCCCCAGCCGAGGGGAAGCCTCACAACGTGTGGAGGAGCTTCCACACATGCAAACGCCCGCACACTAATACGCACATACCACACGCATATATGTGCTGAGCATGCCAAAGAACACACATTCTCTCTCTCTCTCGCTCTCTCTCTCATTGAGAAACTCAGTAATGTCAATGTCATGACTGTGCGAGTCAGACATGGGGACAGAGGTGGCATACTAATGCAGTACTCACCCGCTGGAAGTTCCAAGTAACACTGAGCCTACAGAAGAGCTGAGCTTCCTGCTGTCCCACAGCCTCACCTCTCGAGTACGCATCTACACACAAGAACACATGCCATTGTTAAATATTGCAAATTCACACCAACAGATAGACACATAGACACTGTGTTTGTGCAGACACTGTGTTTGTGTACCTCAATATGTCCCACTGTGTTTGTGTCTGCACAAACACAGTGGGACATATTGAGGTACACAAACACAGACGCACACATCAGAAGACTGCATGTGGATTTCCTCACCGTATCAAAGCCAGTGGTCAGCAAGTGGTCATCTTTGGCCCAGAGGATGCGGGAGTCCTTGTTACTCTGAAGACTTTTGGCACTCTGTGGGACAAAAATCACAAAAATTAATAAGTCTCAACAGCATCATGTAGAGACAAAGAAAAATGCATATATTCTTTAACTCAAAGTCTCTGCCATGGACCCTAACCTTAACCATAACCCAGAGATCTATGAAGATAACTACAGGAGTGATGAGTGATTGGCAGGGAGGAGAAAAAGAGGAAGGAAAAGAGACAGGACTATTCCCAGGTGCCTCTGACAGATCCCTCTGGTTGGACAGAACAGGACTTGTCTCATGAAAGGAGCACTTGTTATTGTTGATGTACCAGACAGGGTGACTTCTGCCCCAAGTGCAGCTTAGATTACCAGACTGTGACATTGTGTCTGTGTCTACGGCATTGAGTTATGCTATTTCCATAGGGAAGTATGTGTCAAAACAGCGCTGCTGGCTTGATTTGACAGGGGTCTTCAGACATGTTTTCACGGATAATAGTTAAAAACTGTGGTGTGTTGAAATGAGAGAATGTGCATGCTTGTAAAGACAATGTCAGAGAGGGGGACGGGGTGCAGGGGGGTGATGCTGGTGAGTAAACTGTGCAGGATTTTGTGTGTGTTGTATTGTGTGTGTGCATGATTCAGGTCACTTGCTGCAAATGGCCTGATTCATGTCATACATGTACATTTGGGGATGGGAACAAGTGCAAATAGAAAAGGTCTAGTTCTCAAACAGACTGTCAATCAACAGACAAATAGATGTACTTACTACATACCACAGGTTTATACAGCTCTTTTGACAAATGTACAACTGCAGGAGTACTTTTAAAGAAAAGACGTCTAGATGCAAGCCCCCTGCTACTTAGCCTATCTGTCAGGGCATAACTACTTATAGATATTAACGTCTCAAAGCCCCAGTCTCAGCGAGCCCCTGGTATCTGTGTACTCAGTGCTAGAGTTACACTGAGCTCCCACATAAGGCACTGGGGGTTGGCGTTGGAGTTTCCATGGAACAGGAGCCATCAGCCCGCTGCGCTGCGCTGCGCCCCCTCCCCAAATTACTGTTGTCATTTTTATGGCCGCCTGTCGCAGTGCCAACCCTCAGAGGAGCGTGACTGGACGGCTGTGTACAATAAGGCAGAGAGTTTGTTGTAGCTTAACACCCACGGTGCCTCCAAAGAGTGCGTGCGTCGCCTCTCATTCACAGCAACATCAATCGGCCAGGAGCTGGGGAGAGGGGGGAGAACTTGAGCTGCCGTGTTGCACTCCTGAACACACTATGTAGTGTCGGTTACAGCTTAAGTAGCACGGTAAAACCTCCACCGTGCAGGACCATGTTTGAGTCCCAGGGGCACTGGTAAAATCTGCAACTGAGCCTAAAAGTTTGACAAATCGGGATGAACATAGAACATCAAATCCAGTTAGAGAAGAGCTCTGCACATGTGCACAGGGAGGGACACATGTGGGCCCTATCAAGTCTAATCCAAACCCCACTTCCCCTCCCCTCCTCTCTGACGTCTCTCTCGCCACACGCCCTGCCCAGCGGTTTGGGGAACGAGTGCTCAGGGGGGAGAAATTCAGGGTCTTGTGCTTCTTTTTTTGTTGCTTTTTCAATCAAACGTTTCATCGCTGGTTGCTCCCTCAAACCCTTTCCGCGACGCTTCCTCCCCTGGTGCATGTGAACAGTTAATGGCACACATATGCTCAGAGTCAAAACAGACACCTACACAAAAGATGTTACCCTCCCTGCCTAGCCATAGATGTGGTCGGTTGCCAGTTAATTCAGCGTGCAGAAATGACAGATTCTAGTTTGGTCAGGGTGCAGCAAGAGTTAGGACAGGGAGGAAGTGGAGCACAGGGTGGTAGTAAAGAGTTTGGAACTGCTGCTTTATTGATTTCAATGCAATGGAATCTTGAAAGTCCTCTCCCTCCCCCACGGGCCACCACACAAATCATTGCTCACAGTAGAGAAACGAAGGGATACAACTAAGTCCAAGACATCCTCGTAAGCCTCCGCTCCCTGTTCATGAAGCATAAAAAACTATAAATTATAACTGCACATACTGTATGAATGTGAAACTATGGGCCACACTAGAGGTACTACAGCTAAATATATCACACTCAACTGTGAAGCAACGTGACATTGGTACATATGTTGAGAGCATGAGCCGACATCAATATCTTTTTTTTTTAAAGGATATGCACAGATTTCTCTGAAGGATAATATGTCTTTGTGCATACTAGTTTTTTTATTTGAACCCATCTGTATGCGACGCAGATGTTTTCTGGTTCCTGATGTGCTCTCCAATAGCTATTTTAACCAAGGGGGATTAGTGAACGTTCTACTGACCTGGCTCTGAAACAGGTTTCTGAAGTAATGCTACCAAAGCACAGACAGACAGTTGATAATAAGTCCTGGGTTGAATAAACACTCAAGTCGTGACTACGGGTCGTTTTTCAGCCTGGAGTCAGTCGGTATGCCCTTGTGCAGGTAAGTGAACTCATGTTTGCCTTGATTAGTCTGTGCAAGTGAGTCAAGATGAAAAATATCCCAGAAGTATGAGAGAGGTCCCGAGTAAATGGAGACCCCGAAAAGCGATAGATCAGAGAAGATAGGGGGGGGGGGTTAAAGCCAGCATGGAATAAACAGACATGGAGAGAATTTGCTAAGCTGTTCATACTTCTCAACGCCGCTGAGTCCTTCCAGGGGCAAAACAATGCAGAGCTGACCAAACTAGGAACGAGTTGTGATGACGACTTTATCTGACTTTACTTAACCTGTTCAACACAGCCATTAATAATAATAATAAGTTAAGAATGAAAACACACACAAATATACACACATATCAGACATGGGGGCAAAAACACAAAACAGCAGATTGGTCCAAAGTTTAGGTTCTCTAATTGCAAAGCTTTGACCACCTTTAGTCTCTAATCAGGCTTTTGGAACCGTCAAGAGTTTTAGACTATGTTTCTGCCCATAAGCAGTTCTGAAATGTAAGTCGGAGCCAGGCCATTTATTGCTTTGAAAGTAATCAATGCATTTTTAAAATGGTTAGTTCAAGAGCCGGGCTGTAGTGTTCTGAACAAGTTGCGGATCAACCTTTCCGCTTGAGGCGAGTACACAAGGAGTTACAGAAGTCAATGCCAGGCGAGATGAAGCCATGGGTGACTTTCTCCAGGTCAGCAAAACTGAGCAACTGTTTCAGAATCAAACATGGCATAAATGATGCAAGCAATGTTTCCAAGATTTTCTTTAATTATGGAAGCTGAATTTGAAGGGCTGAAAATAACAACTTTAGATGTGGTAACAGCAGAAGATTCCAACTCTGTTCATATTACACATAAGCACTGGTAAACAACACACATTCTGCATCATCATCTTTTCTTCATATTTTTCCTGATCCTGCGGTTTTACCACCCTATGGAGGGGGGGGGGGTGAAAAGATGAATTTCTCATATTGAAAGGTCTAGCTCTGTTAGGTATGGATCACATTTCTGGACTTTTTGGTACCAGCGCCTTGTAAATTAGAGTTTTTTATTGTTTATTGTTGTTTTTTGTATCTATGTCCTGTTCCTGTGTTATTTTAAATCTTGTGTGGTTTTATATGGACCTTGAGTCTGTTAAATAAAGTTGATTGACTGATTGATTGATTGATTGGAAAAAAGAGGAAAAATCCAGAAAATATATCACCTTTCTGTGAACCAGCTTTGGAGCAGACAGACTGAGTTTTGCCATTACAACATCCCTCAGGGCTGCGCTACGCTGCCTGAGCCGGCCAGCTCCAGAGCTCAAGGCAAATAAACCGGCCTGATGTCTCACATAGCAGACAGCAATGCATGCTCCATAGATCACACAGGCTCTACACCGGCATGATGTCATCCTGTCCCGGCACGTGTAGCTTCGGGCCTTTCGCGACGACATCATCGCAGCTTGCCGGCGATTGTGGAGTGGGGTTAGGGGGGCAGTGGTGGGGTTAGGGGGGCGTTTGTATTAGTTTGTTGTATCCATCAGGGGTTAACATTTGTTCTGGGCCTCCTTTGTCCATTCCCTAATAAACGTGTTGCAGATTGAGCAGGATTAGCCCAGCCTTCAGAGAACTGCACTACTAAACAGCACAGGGCAGCCAGAGGACACAACATCTGGACCTGTGTGTGTATCCATGTTGCCAAACAGTATCCCCCCCACCTCTGCGGTCTTAAATTCAGTTCAGATCCCGTTCACCTGGAGGCCCCCTGTGGTTGAACCTTACCAGCACGGCACAAATCGATCACGACCCACTCAGAGAGAGAGAGAAAGGAATGAGTGGTATGTTTTCCTTAGCAGCAGAACAAAGGGGAATGTACAGTTTCAAGCTGATGAAATTCACACAGGACGACAGAAAGGAAGTGAGAGAGGGGGGGGGGAGTTGATAGTTCATGACTTGACATGATATGAAATTAATCAGTCACACCTGACAAACAGCTGGCATTATAGACACAGCAGAGGAAATGACACATCACATCTGGGAAAGAATATCAACAACACGGGTGTTGGCATCGAAATGTGGAAAAATATTTTGATTTCTTTCCCAAATATTAACTACAAAGGGGGGGATGCATAAGAACCAAGAATAGAAAGGGAGAGATGAAAGCTGGCCTCGATAATGCTAATGAAAGTGAAATGAAAAAAGGCAGGGCTTGCACTAAATACTAGTCACCGCACAGACGACAGATACGGAGATGCAGACAAAGTAAAGTACCAGTCAGCAGTCTAGAAGATTATGGAATTATAGGTCTATTTAATGTCCTCTCCCAATATCAACAAAAAAGGGATCGCTCCATCTCTTTCTCTCCTTTTACCTCAACTGTTTAACTTCTGAACGTCGGCAGACGGAGAGCACATCTGTGTCACTCACAGAGAATGTTGATTCACCCACCGGGATGAATATCAGGTGTCTGTGTGCACATATGGGAACTATCACAACTATCACGTCTCCCTCTATCTTTCTCACTTACTCTCCCTTCCTTCTCTCTCGCTCTCAACGCTGGGGCTCAGTTGGAGGACGTAGAGCTCTGCAGAAAGGGTTTAAACCTGCTCAACAGCGACTGCTTATTTTTCCAACTTGATCAAATCAGTATTATAATATAATGGAAGATTTTCCGCCCGGATAATGAGTCTGTGAGAACTGACGTGTCAATCAAGCCTGCGCTGAGAAATTAAAACTAATTTCTGTCTGAGAACAAAAAATATCTTTACTTTACTTTACTTACCAAATCATTTAATCTGGTCTTCTTAAGACGTCTGTTTTTCTTTAAAAATTGGAAAAAAAAACTGCTAATGGGTTTGGTAGTTTCACTTGCTTCCAATGCAGTTTGACAGGTGTCAATGATTCTCTTGAATAAAGTGATATTGTCTTGATAATAGTGGAATGATGATGATCTGCCTTATTTCAAGACACTGACACTTGATTCTAGAAAAGGTCTGACGTACAGTACCAGTCAAACATTTGGACACACTTACTCATGGAAGGTTTTTCTTTATTTTTATTTTTTTCCACATTTTAGAATAATAGTGAAGTCATCAAAACTATGAAATAACACAAAAGGAATTATGCAGTGACCAAATTTTGACCAAAAACTATATATTATAATATATTAGATACATTTTAGATTCTTTAAAAGTAAAAATGCCCTTTGGAATTTGGTATTACCAATAAATTCCACAAATTAACTTTTAGAGGCCACTATCACTATTGTGAGCCTTTAAAATGATAATTTAATCATTGTGGTTCAACTTCAAGTTCTAAATGAAAAGCACTTGTAGGGGGTGCATTTCAATAAACCTTTTATTATATTTTTTTATTAAAATCTTAGTTTTGAAAAGAAATTCATAGGAATCAACTTCACTATTTATATTTGTCTAAGAAACGTTTTTCAAGCAGTTAAGCAGAGGCCTTTAGACAAAATGTCTTTAAGATCATGAGAAACATCAGGTGTGTCCAAACTTTTGACTGTTACTGTTTGCTTTTCAAATCAATTTCACCAATTAGCAGTATCCTACTGTATAACTAATAAAGACTCTAAATTGTTAGGACTGCTGGCTCTTCCCCCATCTCTGTCCCTACTGTGCTACATAGTGTATTAGACAACACTAATACCACATAAACACCAGCTGCAGCCACTCATCTCTTCAACCTGCTCCTCATTTCCCCCGTTCTCTCTCTTTTTCCACTCCTCTAATGGGCCCATCCCTCTTTTTCTCCAGCTTCCCCTTCTCTAATCAATAACTGTTGCCTTGTTCTTTTCATCACCCCTGAAACAGACTCCCTTTCTGTCTTTTCATCTATGGCTAATTAGTCTTTTCAGCAATTACTGGGTTTTCTTGTTCCTTTCTGTTTTCATGGTCCATTTAAGCAGCTGATTCAGACTCAGGATCCACTATCTTGAATGTAACACTGACTTTACAGAAGCAGACAGGCTTCAAGGGAGAACATGTTAGAGCAGCGGAAAAGAGAAGGAATGGGGGTGGAGGATGGAAATCAAACCAGCCATTTTATTCTTTCATTTCCTCTTGCCGCCTACCACTACTTTTTCACCGTTAATTGGAACCATCTTACTCATTTCTCAAAAACAAGAAAAACTCCAGAAGCCACAAACCTTTCTATATTTTTCCATACTTATTCTCTCACTCTCCCTTCTTAAAGATGAAAATGAATGTGCAAGGTCAAAAGCTGGGCAAGGAGTGTAATCTGAGGGAATGACAACACGGAGTAAATCCTGAGGTGCAGCTGCAATAGCAAGGATCTGAGAAGTGACCTTACTGACATGAGGGGGTCATACCACCCCGACTCACCCATGCACACACTGACTTTACAATGAAATCCTTATTTAATGCCAATGAAATGGAAATTTCATTGGCAATGAAATGAAAAGGGAATTGGTGCAGGTGCAAAAATAAGAGAACCTCCTCTTTCATTAGTTAAATCAAGTAGGTAGGTAGAATCAGAATGGGGTATGTTATGTGTAAGTTAACCAATCAAAGGTGTGACATGCAAATCCAGGTGAGAAACCTGTTCAGTTTGGTGTTACCATGCAGGTGAAAGAAAAACGCCATGCTGTGATCGAAGGAGAGACGACTCCAGGAAGTGAGTAGTGAGTGTGCGTCTGTCTTGGGAAGGTTGGAAAGTCATATGAAAAAGATTTGGACCTGGTCAGTCCACTGTGAGACTAATAATAGTGGACGTGCTTCTAAAATATCACCAAGATGCACTAAACTATAAACACACCCTGCATCTGATGTTATTGTGCATCCGTCCACATTCATGCAAGGGGAAGGCAGGAAGAAGCTTCTACTATCAAAAAACAACAAAGCTGCGTGTCATTAGTTTGGCAGAGAAGACCTGGACAAACCTGAATGTTTCTGGAAGTCTTTTCTCTGGACAGATGAGTCCACAATGTAACCGTTTAACTGTTGCAGGACCTGAAACGGACGTTCACGAGAGACAACCTCAAACCTCACTGAGTCCTGTAAGGAGGAGTGGGAGAAAATCACTCGAGGAAGATGCCAGAGACTGATCACTGGCTGTAGGAGACGTTCGCTCCAAGTCATCGCTGATAAAGGAGGTACCACAAGTTGTTGATTGAAGGAGTTCACATATTTTTTGCAAGTTCTGTTAAAAAAGTGTATCACCTTTATTTGTGCATATTCTTTACACAGCAAACTTTCAAGTATACCTGCATATGTAATATTCAAATACTAATTTTGTGTGCAACATTCAAATGCAAAATTCTAACAAACACCCGCTGCTACTTCTCGTAGGCTGTTACTGCCATCATCCCCATTTTCATATCTGCCTTGCCTACTGCCATTCTGTCTTCCCTCTCATTTCCCTAGTGTCAGCAATTTGTCAAATGAAAAGTAGTCCGTAGTAAAAACTAGCTGTGGTGTGAGCACCGCTATGGGCCAGGTTTACTCTGCAGCCCCCCAGGCAAGAGCCGAGGCCTCTGGGGGGCCCGCCGGGGGGGACTGATCCCTGGTTAAATATAGTATCCAGCGTGGATGGGATATCCAGGAGGCTTTTCCTCACACCAGTTGTTTGAATTGTGTTCCTTTTTATTTCATCGCAGTCTTCCCACAGCCTTAATGGGAAGAAGCATGGAGCGATAGAGATAGGACACAGGGACGGATAAAGGATGGACGGATGAGAAGAGAAGAACACCTTGGTTTTACGCACAATACACACACACACATCATCTTTATGTTGAGATCAGGGGGATTTCCTCAGTTTCAGGCCACACACACACACACACGCTTAAGTCATTTTTGGGGACTTTACATACTTGCATTCGTTTCCTGGAGACTAACCCTAACCGTAACCATAACCACTACTTGCCTAAACCCTAACCCTAAACTTAACCTAACCGAACCCTAACCTTAAACCTTAACCACTGACCCAAAAAAATCAGCGTTTTACCAATTGGGGACACGGCTTTTGTCCCCAATTGCACAAGCCGTCCCCAATCAACTGTTCTTAAGCCCCAGCCATGTGCCCCCCCCACACACACACACACCAGCAGGTTATAGGACACAACCTAAAAAGTGGCAGGTGCAACACTGAATGTTATTACAGTTTCGCAAAACACACATTGACATTCCAAATCAACCTAAACTAAAAGACAGTGCTGCATCAGTCATAGTACATATTTACCCACACACACACCTGTGACTCTCTAAGTGCATTATGGAATTAGTAGGAAAGTTATGGAAAGTGGGAAAGTGTGTCGCCAATTACGGGTTTGTGCACCGCGTGACTGGCAGCTGGCTCCGTTTTCCCTGCACCGGGGAGACTTTTGTGAGAGATTGATCGCCACTCGACCGCCCGCCGCAAAGACGTCACCCGTGTGTTTTCAGAGGGCAGGAAAAATACCGACCTTCAGAATCATTCTACCCCCTGGAAAAATAAATCAAGAAGGGAAAAAGAGGGAGCGAATGGAGAGGGTGGGGGTGGGGTGGGAGAGAGAGAGAGAGAGAGAGAGAGAGAGAGAGAGAGAGAGAGAGAGAGAGAGAGAGAGGCAGCCTTGCAATTATCCCATGGGTGCCTCTCTGAGGTGAGTGGCACAGGCACCATTTCTCTGCGTGCATGTGTGTGTAGGCTTTCCCTGGC